>JAOBYE010712248.1:0-11063 GCA_025403585.1 Parazoanthus swiftii
AATATGGTAACATACAATATTGTTAAAATACAATAGATTGATATTTTGTGTTCAATAATCATCTGTGAAGTAGTAAGCTAACAGGCCCGTAGACAGGGGGTGCGCAAGGTGCGCACGCACCCCACAGGAGCCAAAAAGGTCCGCCTGATGAGATCGTAAAAGATTTATAATGATGCAAAATAACGTGGTGATGGTAGGATTGACAATTTCAGTGCATTTCCAGCAGTTTGAAGACCTCAAATTTCAAATTTTTTCCGGGGGAGTATGCCCCAACCCCCAAAAAACCCCTTGTACAGTGTGCAAGCGTCCCAAATTAGGCAGGATTGTCCCGATTTTACTTGAGAATCCCGAATCCCGACTCAACTTCAGTCGGGACACGAGTATCCCGATTTTGAATAACAGCTCTCACAAGCCAACGAGCAGAGAAACATATTTTGGTAAATTGTCATAATAATTGTCATAGCTTAACTTGGATATCCAGGTGAATTCCGAGTTGCAGTCATGATGAATGACACAAGAAATACAAAATCAAATCACAAAACAATGCTGGCCTGTTCAATCGGAGGGCTTGTTTACTTTCCAGCATTTCCAAATCAAACATTTTGCTGCTAATTCGCCGATCCATTTACACCATGACGCTGTGAGACACTAATGGCAGATCTTTTTTCCAAGCGAGCTAATTGTAAACTCGCGGAGCGAGCGTAAATGTACAGAAGATAAAACTACACTGTGCACTTTTGCGAGCATTAAAAGGGGTATGACAATAATTTTTAATTATGAAAATATATTGCAGCTGATGACAAGACGCAACGCTCTTTTTGTCAAAGTTAAGAAGAAAATAACGATCAATTTTCGGAACCTTTTTGACACAGCTATCGGCCTGAGAGTGCTGGAAATGGCGTTTTAAGGCTTTCAGATTTGAAAATTTTCTGGGGGAGCATGCCCCCAGACCCCCCTAGAGGCTCGCGCCTTCGGCGCTCGCAAAAGTTTCCCGTACCATTAAAAGTCGCCCGATTTCAGTTTAATAGTCCGTAGGTTGGACACTCTGCCCCCGTGTAATTTCGGAAGTTCCATGGCGTATAATCCAAAATTAATTATTTGGTCCCGGTTCTTGAGGTACGCACCCCCCCCATAAAAAATCCTGCCTACGGGCCTGTAAGACTCATTAGTTATTTGAACTATGTTTGTGTTAAACAGGTTACTGGGAGTCCCTGTTAGTCCAGATCAAGGCTTACATGTCCAAAGCGCGCTTGAGAGAAAAACACCAGACTATGCTCAAGGACAAGCTGATGCAGTTAAAACAGCAGGTTCAGTGTATAGTTGTTAGTAGTCAATTCTTCTAGGCAAGGCATGGGTAGACCTAATACAAGAATGGAGTGCATAATATAAATATCGCTTGTGAAAGTGACTTGTTGTGATCACCAAACTAAGACCTCGGTTTCCGGTAGTTAGAATAGTGTCATGATCAAAGAGAGCAACTCTGACATGCAGCCATGACACATAGATGCCAAGTGTAGAAAAGCGTCAATTGACAGATAAAAATTTGTGTAACTGAGTTTTGAGTGTGAGGTGAAGTGTGTGGCACATGCTGCAGGTTTGAGAGTCATTGCCGTAAGGTCTGTAGAATGCAACTAATTAAAGGTAGTTGACATTTGTACATACAAGTAAAGTGAAACTAAGAAAGCAAAACAAAAATGCCCAAACTTTGTCATGGTTGTTTTTCTCTCCGTCTTCTGCTGTGCATGTGGTTAAATTGATTTTTATAACTCTGTGACTGAAGCACCTGCCATGTGATTGAGGTGTCAGGTTCACTTCGAATTCTGGCTCAAGAATGGTGATAAGCTTTTGACTCACAGGGAAATCCTGAAACAGACTATGAATGCACACTTGTACATTGTGTACAATCTGTTTTTTTAATGGACAACTGTTACTTAAGGCACTTAATGATTGCTAAAATCGAAAGAGAAAGGATACTCTAAAGGTTTGGGTGTACATGTGCTGGTTTCAGTGCTCCTTCAGTTGTGTCCAGGTTATGATAAGTGGACCACTGACCAGCAAACAAGTTACAAATAATTCCTCTGTCAAGATTTAGAACAGGCTTTTAGAAGCTAGCTCAAGTATATAAAACAAACAATAGTAAGGTATATATCTAAATATTGTTAACAAGATTCTCATGTTTTAGAACTTAGCTATCTAGTGCTTGAGTATTATGTATGAACAAACTGTAATACAAAATTTTGTCATTAATTAACAAGACTATAACTCTATTTACATACAATTACCTTTTATTCTACTCGCCAGGCCATTTTTTGTTTGTATCTGAATACATCTTTCTGTATAATTTTACCATTGAAAAACTAGTTTATCTTTAGCAGCTTCCCTTTTTGAATATTAATATTACCAAAAAAGCTGTAAAAAATATAATTTAAATAATAGAAAGTTATGATAAGTAAACATTTTTGGACTTTGCACTGGTTGAACAAATTACTCAGACTTCTGTTGTGCTCCTGCTCTACTCTTATTTACACCCCCTGTACTTTCAAACTCAGAAATCAGAGTTCTTGAGGTATAGCTCTGAAGAATCTTCAGAGTCTGAGGCAGAGCCAGAGCCAAGTACTTCTCTTGAGAAAGATGAGAAGCACACAACTGCAAGGTACAGTGAGGGAGAAGAGGAGCTGAGACCAGAGAACATGAAAGAAGATGTGGAGGGCTTACCAGAGAAGAGTGGAGAAGATGATGATGAGAAATCACAGGTGACAAATGACAACACAGGTGTACCGCAGCCACAGCCAACCCAGTCAGTGTACAGCGAGGAAGATCTCATGGAAGAAGGTACGTTGTATAATTATTGTTAGTAACTATTTATCTTTGATACACCTGAGTGTACATTTGATTATAACAGATGCCAGGGTTTTTCTGTAGACCCCCAAAATCGTATGGTACGTTAATTACAACATATATGTGGCCAATCCCGCCTGCAAAAATTAATCTCTGTTTTCTATCATTATTTTAACTTTTTGCAAGAATTTTAAAAGTTTCTTGAACTACCACAGCTAGTTATTGCACTTGCAGGTCAAAACCTGAAGATAGTATTAAAAAAATGTTCAAAAACACTTTTGTTTTTAAAAGAATGTAGTTACAGAATTTTGCCTTGATTTTTTTAATATATAATTTTATTAAACCATTTTAGCAGATTAATGATTATAGTTAAGGATGTTAGTACATGTAGGGCCAGTTACTTTATTTGAATCATGATAAATTTCTTGTTGTTTTCCAGGTTATGCTGCATATGAAGATGGTAGTTACAGCCCAAAGCTCATCAAAATCTCAGATGTTGTTGAAGTAAGCAATGCCATTATTTTAATATACAGTCATGTACATTCTTTTAACATACATGCATTGTGCAGTTGTGTAATTATGTAATTTTATCACCAGCATTTTGCAGGTTTAGGCAGCCATAACATATTAACTTGTAGGTGGTAAATTCAGCTTAAAGGTTTAAAATTGCTTTTTACAGTGCTTCACCTCACAAAGCCAGTCAACTTATTAAGAACTTGCTATGGTTGAAAGAAAGGGAGATACTAGGTAGTTTAAAATTTTAATTAGTTGAGTTGTGTTCAGGCCCGTAGGCAGGAATTTTGTTGGGGGGTGCAAATTTCGTAAACTTGGGCTCTTAAAAGCCAAATTTATGAGACAACCACACTTATGGACATTTTTTTTTAGTTGATTCAATTTGTGGTAGCACCCACTGTTACAATAAACCAATTTGGGCTTCTTCACCGTCTTACTGAACCTCCACAAGCGGACCTTTTTGGGTCTGTGGGGGGTGCATACGCACCCAGGCTGCACACCCCCCTGTCTATGGGCCTGGTGTTGAACACCATTTATAAAAGAGAAGCATATTTGACTTGATGATTGCATAGTTTCCAAGGTTTAGGTGGCCCAGTGCTGGTCACCTACATGTGCGGGAGTACTAGCTTGTTCCCAGGACACAAGTTGGGGTGGGGGGTTGGGGAGGGCTTGCAACCTTGGAAAATGTTGAAAGTAAGACTCTGAAATGCCATTCCCTGCATTTTGAGACCATTTTAAAGAAAATTGAATGAGGCTGGGCTCAGTGGTGGGTTGGCAGGTTTTGTTGTTCAGATGCTATAATTATGTGATTCTGTAGTCTACCTAATTTGGGGTTTATTAATATTTTACATGTAATTTACTCTTATATCTGTTTTCAGGATTGAGTTATTCTGGAACTAAATAAATTATAATCTGTTTCCATGATCATAAATAGGCTCACATCCGGGATCCAGCAGAAGATTGGGAACAACTGGTAAGAAAATAATTAGAAAGTCATTTGTATTCAATAATAAAATTATATAAAATTTATACATGTACAGTCCTGTAACACTTGCTTGTACACTGGTCAACATGAACAGTGCTGTAGTGATATAACATTTGACTTTGAGATGATACAGAGCATATAACTGACAGCAATTAAAGCAGCTTACAGTATTGTGAGGGTGCTAATTTGGTAGAATAAAATATAATGTCACATGAACAGCACAGACTGTGAGAGCATTAGCAGTATCACATGAAATAGCATGAAGTTAATAGTCAAAACATTTCCTATGAGTTGCATTTTTAATAATATATTTCTCATACACAGCACTGTGACAGTGCTAGCAATATCGCATGATACCGGTAATTAATAATAAAAATTAATAGTAATTCTTACTAATCACCTTTCAATAAAAATTTCATGAACAGCATAGTTGCAGTAACAATGTTACATGAACAGCACAAGCAATGGAAACATTGTAATATTGTACAAAAACTAGATATTTTGCAGTATTTTGAAAAGTTGCCACCTGATATTGTCACTTAGGTCATATTTACATTAAATTCTTTAACTGTAATTAAGTAACAGTGTACTTCTGATAAAATATACAATAAACTATTATCTACATGTACCAGTTAATATTTATTAATTAACAGTTTATACCAATCAGTGACCAGTTGTGGCTGGGTCATAGGAATTTATTATTATTAATAATAATCATTGCATGTGGGACATAGTTTAAACTGAAGGCTGAATTGTACAAATAAATCATTTTTTGGTGGGGGAAGAGGGTGACTTATTGCTTTTCCTTTACATGCAATAGCCCATTTCCGAATTACGCTCCACTGCTCACAAACAAAACCTTCAAGTCGAGGCTAGGTGCTAATTTTTCATGCATTTGTTGTATTTTTTAGCACTTGGCCTCGACTCGATGCTTTTGTTTGTCGGCAGTGGAGCGTATTTTGGAAATGGGCTATTGTGTGATGTCATTTCTTTACTTTGATCTTATATATTGTTAGCCAGGTTTTTGTCAAAAGCCTTTGAAAGCTGATAGTAGCACTGAAAATGTTTTGTGTTGCTTTACCACTCAGTAGACATGTAACTATCAGTGTTTTCACCAACAGGAAATTCTAAGACACAATGTGCTGAGTGGAGGAGGCATAACTACTGTAAGCAAAAAGTAAAAATTGGGTTACATGTGTTTAAGTTTTAAATAATAAGATGAACAAAGTTCTAAGGGATGTTGAAAATAGCTGAGGCCAGAGGTAGAAGAAATTTTAATTAACTGTGGGAGAAAATTTCTTAATACAATTACTGGTATATCTGAACTATTGTTTAGTAATAAAATTTTCTTTCCAGAATTTGTTTACTTCCTCAACAGCTTGCTTAGTAGCCAATTACCATTGGAGAGCAGACTTGTGTATAAAATTAATGCTAATTGAAAGAAGTTTGGCTTGAACTTAAAGATCAGATATCAGATGTTTAAAACCCCTCAGTAATGAAAATTAAAGACACTGCAAGTGTCACTTGTGTGTAGAGTAGCTATGAGAGTCCAGAGTCGTACTAGGTTTGGAATCAAGCTGCTGTTCAGGTACATATGTCAGTCCTAATCTCCCTCCCAGCTCTTCCTCCTCCCCAGCTCTGTCTGGACTCATCCTCAAACAGTAGCTGGATATCCGGCCTAGAGTCATACTCCAGTGGAAAATTTTGAAACTTGAAACCTAATTCTGTGGAATGGCTTTTTCTTTACTTGAGCACAAAGTCATGTTTTTTAAGTGGTTTAGTAAATAAATATGATCCTTTGTTTATGTTAACTACTGACAGTATAACCTTGCAGTATTTTTGTTGTGACTTAGTTATCATGATATAAGTTAGGTTTATTATTAATAAATAATTATTAATATAATATTTTGTAATTTCATGAATTGGAAGGTGACAGTACATGTTGTATCAGTTTGGGAGAGGTTGGGGTGTTTTTGTCAGTATCAAGTTTGTTGTCTATGTAAAATAATTACCTGACCAACTTATGCGTACATGTGTGGCTCTGATATTCCCGTTTGCAATTCAACAATAAGTTATGTTTAACTGTCAAACTGCGATCACTATTTGTTAGATTCAGTCACGTGGTATCCATAAGTTTGCAGGGCAGATTTTAGGAAGAGCAATTTTTTCCCATTGATTTTTAAGTACATTTTCATTATAATTAAAGTACTGTACTGAATAAAACCATCAAGTGTATAAGCTCAAGTCATCTAGAGGACATAAAATTTAGGTTTTGTTTAAAACAGATCAACAAAACTTCATACTGGCACGTCAACTGTTGATAATGAAAAATTATTGTTGAATCATAAAATGAATGAATCAATATGTTTTAAAAATGCTTTGAGAGACTCCTTTCTACCCCATCTCCTATTTCATATAACTTGTATTGTATGGGACCATGAATAGAGACTTAAATCTTTGGAAGCTGTGGCAAAATATGTGAATAAATAATTAATATATAAAATTTATTTGGTTTTCTACCAATTGAAAGTGATTGTACATTAGGTGGAACCAACAGTTTTTGTGAGTGAACCTTCTTTCCCTATTGAAACTCCATGCAGGCAATCCAGAGGTTTGAAGGCAGCTCAGAAGCCGCAGGAATGTACCAGAAGGAAGCTAACAGGGGAATGCAACCTGACGAGGAGGCATTCAATGTTCCTGTGCCACTCACACAAAAGGTGAATTCTAAACAAAACAAATAGTTTTCAAATTGGCATTACACAATCACCTGTTGAATGCTTTGTTTAGCTCATAATTAAACATGAGCTTAACCTAGGTCTAGACATAAAAAGTTGGGTTTGTTTGTTATTAATTTTACTAATTATTAATTGATTCTGTTCATGGATGTGTACTAGGCATATCTGTGGCAAGACAAGTACAGGCCCAGAAAGCCGAGGTTCTTCAACAGAGTGCACACTGTGAGTATGCTACCAATATGATGTTCTTTCTCTCTTTTTAAATTGTAACATCATTTTCAACTGACATAACAACTAGACATTGCTAGCATGCATTTTGTATGCATGGGACAGATGACGAGTTTCTGTTGACATTCTCCTCTTCAGGGTTATGAATGGAACAAGTACAACCAGACACACTACGACAGTGATAACCCTCCTCCAAAGATTGTCCAAGGTTACAAGTTTAATGTGAGTACGACATGACCTCCAAATATCAATCAATAAAACTCTGAAGTCCCTAATAATAGTATTGAGCGGAATAATCATTATGGTACAGGGTGGAAGAATCTTCCAAAACTAATAATAGTACAGGTCGGAATAATAGTACAGTTTGGAAAAAACTTGAAAACTTAATAATGGTACAGGTCGTAATAATAGTACAGTATGTAGAAGTCAAAAATCCTTGAAGGCTATCATTTAAAGAGATTGGTTCTGGTTTTGTTGAGAAATAGTCGAGCATACCCACACTCATTTGAAGATATAGTGACTGTTGGTTTACCACAAACTTTTTTTTTCTTTCGTTTCGGATCCCAATGCTTTTCTTTTGCATTACCTGCTTCAAGTTTGTACTTAAGACTTAACTTTGCGAGTTTTTCTTTTTGATTTAGGCTGTATTTATCGTATTTCAAAGCCATTGAAGGGTCCGCCATACTAGAAAGAGTAAGCACGACAATTTTTTCGCGCGAATGGCAGGGATCAGGAGGTCACGTAACATGTTTTTTTTCGCGCCCTTGCCCATTGGCATTGCCATTTCCTGTACCGAGGGACGTCACGTCTGACAACCTAAGTAATCATATCGCTTTTTATTTACTTTCTCTGCAAATATTGAGTCAAATTTAAAATGCTTTATAAATAACTTTATTACCTTTATTAAGACATGTATATAATTATGTGATATTGTAGAATGGAAGATTTGTCCTAATTGCAAGTAATAAAAAGATTTCAGTTTGCGCAATATAAACAGGAAAGAAAACACTACGAGCTACACAAAACTGAAGATCTCACCGAAAAACAAGGAAAGGAATCAATTACTGTCCTGAAAATGACTGAAGAAAAGTAATTAGCAACACCCTGCTTATTTATTATTTCACGTGAAGCTTCACAAAGTGACAACTCGACAGGATGAAAGGACGGGCTGGCAAACATCAAATTCACATTACGTGCTGATAGCCATGTGGGCTCTGGGAACGAGGGAAGGAAACAAAATGGCGATCGCAGGACATGTTGACGTTCGTTGTGCTGCAGTTTTACGAAAACATAGGCAATTTTATAAGCAGTTCCAATATCATTTTTACTGTACCACGGCTGCTATATTTGAAAGACTAGATTTTGATAATCGTACAGGCCCGAAAACGCTCGTACCGAGTTGAAAATTTCTGAAATTTAATAGTTGTACAGTCCTGAATTAGGCTGTACCATGTGGACTTTTTTCTCAAAAATAATAATCATACCGGTACAATTATAAGGGACTTCAGAGTAGTTACTATTTAATTAACAATAATATATTATTGTCAGCCATTTCCTAATCAACAGTATTAATTTGCTAAATGGGATATAAGCACAAGGTACACATGTGCTAGCTGAGGTCAAAAGCATGTCAAGGGGCCTCTTATCCCCCCCCCCATTTCTATGCTGCCTTGAAAGACATGCCGCTCAGATTCAGATTTTGATATGGTAGGCATATTTTTGCAGATTTGGTGATTCTGGTGGTACATCTAGCATGTGCCTTCTATTGATATTAATTTGAGTTAAGAGGTAGAGCACTTGCAATTCATTTTCAGTGTTTGGTCAGTCATGTGACAATGTTGTTCTGTGACTGGGCATGTTTACACTAGCCTCCTGACAGATTACTTTCATAGGTGGAAAAAGCTCAAGACATTTGGAACAGTGATGTAAATTATATTAAATTGAAGAAGGTTACTTGAAAGCAGAAAATTGGAAAATGGTCCGTAGAGAAGGTGAATGAAAGCACAGGGGATGGGGATGTGCCTTCAAACCCTGGCCCTAAATAAAGCAGTTTTCTATACCCTACTACAGACCTAACTGGAAAAAAAGTACTCTCCACTTCAATGATAGTTGCAAATAAGCAAGTTAAAAAACACTGTCTAGTGTCAAGTTCGTAAATACTTACTAGTTACTTATTATTATTTTGTTTCAGATATTCTACCCAGATTTAATCGACAAAACACAAGCTCCAGAATACTTTCTGGTTAGTATAAAAGAGTAAACTGGTTCAGTGTATTGTTAATTGGTAGGAGTTAATGTGGTAGTTGGCATGTTTCACCAAAATTCTAGATGGAACAATTTGAGTGGCATTAAATTGGAAAAAAGTTAGAAGAACATCACCTGGTGTGTATTCTGGAAGTAACTTCTTTCAATAGTGGTACTGAGATTTTGTTTACTTATTAATTAGAGTATTGTTTTATCATAATTATTTTACTTCTCTCTGGTAAGGGGGCTTTCCTGGTACTGTAAGGTGGCAACAAGTGGTCAGGCTGCAATGGCTTGGTAGTAGAAGTCAGAGTAATTAGAATTATAATAATTGGTAAGATAATGAAACAAGAACTTTATGACATTAACTGCTATAATGATGATTTAATCCATAACTAAAAAATATTAATTAAAAATTGTTTTTAATTGCAATAGTCCAGTTCCTTATTCATAGTTACCACTGGTTACAAAGACTGCAGACTCACTTACTCAGCGTTAGCCTCCATATGACATTAAATATGAATTAAGTGTAATCAACACCAAGTTGAGGCTAATGCTAAGTAAACGAGTCTGTAGTCGATGTTATCAGCGGCAACTACAAATACGAAACTGGACTATTTTTTCATTATTTTTCACTTGCATCCTACTTACTATCATGAGTAAACTTGTTTATTGGGCCATACATCAACTAACATTACGTTCTTGTTTTTATTGTGTATTAGGAACCATGTAAAGACAACAAGGAGTTTGGAATTCTACGATTTCATGCTGGGCCACCTTATGAGGTATATAATTATGTATACTGGACAATTAAAAGTAAGAATTACATACTAGATACTAGGTAATAATGCACTGCATGCACATGTACAGGCTGCTCTTCAGGGGTGTGAGGAAGTTGGGTTGCATCTTGTATTAGTTAATGATTAATATGCAGCTGTTGTCAGTGGAGTTTTAAATGTATCTATATTTAAACATATTAGATCATTATTTTGATATGATATGAAAATGACTTCATTATGAATCATAACCTTTAAATAATATACTGAAGAAACAGACAAGCAATCCAAGGCATTATTTGTGAGATTCCTTGTAAATACTTGTAAGTGATGGCATAATGCTTCAGCGCATTATTAACACATTGCTGTGAATTAGCATTATTTAGTATTAAAATTATTTCCAGGACAGCTGCTCTGCTCACAGTGATGGTGCTTGGGCCTTTGCTAAGTTTATACTGAATTAGTTTAGTGGTTATAACTTACAATTATTCACACACAAAAGTATAAAAAGGAAATTGCCTTCCAAAACATGAGATGTACTAAGATTTATAGAAGAAGAACAGTTATAAGTTACTTGGTAGTTGACAAGAGTTGATCTATAAATTTCAAAAAGTGGGGTCCAAAAACTAATAAGGTATCTGCATGTGCTCTAAATCAAAGCCGCTACTTTTTACATCATTTTGTTATAAATACAAATAGTTTGTAAATTACTGATGATAGGGGTGGAGGGGAGAGGGGGGGGGG
>JAOBYE010712270.1:0-11060 GCA_025403585.1 Parazoanthus swiftii
CTCGTCAAAATACTACAAGACTCGTAACAATATCCAGCCATACTACATACTAAACTGTCTAATAAGATATATGTACTGCACTTTAGCAGGCCCGTAGGCAGGGGGGGTGCGCGGGGTGCGTACGCATCCCCCCACGGACCCAAAAAGGTCCGCATTTGGAGATTTAACAAGACCATGAAGAAATCCGAATAGGTTCGTAACAATTGTACTAACGTAAATCGAAACGACTAAAAAAAAACGGGTCCAAATTTACGAAATTTGCACCCCCCCAACAAAAATCCTGGCTACGGGCCTGTTTAGGGTTCCACAACAAGTGAGTAAAGCAAAACTCAAGAACAAAACACAAACCAAGCCGGCGAAGATTAGGTTTGTCCTCAAAAGAACAGCAGGAATTCGTGGAGCTTACACGGTAAAAGTGTGGCGATAATAATAATAATAATAATAATAATAATAATAATAATAATAATAATAATAACAATATTGTTGATAATAACAACGATAGTATTTATCTATATCATTAATGATATTTAAGTAGGTTGTTTAGCTTTGAAAATTTTGTAGAGCACTAGTGTGAAATATTACCTTAAACTTTATTGGATTGGGTTTTTGTCAATATACCTGTTATTCATCAGGAGCCTCATTCACCTTTATATTACTGAAGGAGTCTCACCCTGTATAAATATTACGTCATAAATACGTTACAATTATTGTTATTATTATTGTTATAACTGTTTTCGTTGCTAGGTGAGGTTAATTGATTTTAAAATCGATTGTTCCGATTACAGTAATCGATCTTCCGTCGATTTTAAAACAGACTGCGGTTCTGGAGACCAATGAAACCAATCACTGTTCACCCAAATGTGACGTACGTGCAGCTCTGTTTGAAAGAAGACTTGATTGACCGAAGCACTTAGAGTAAACATGAGTGAACACAATTCCAATTGAGAGACTTATTTACAGTTGCATAAGGAAAAAGACTTACCTCATTAAGGCCCGCTCAAACGGATCAAACCTGTTGGTCGAACGTCATTCAACATTGTAGGACACTTCATGATTGAGCCGTTAACATGTTTGACAATCTGGGATATTGTTTGATCGTGTTGGATAGATTTTAAATTTGTTCAAATTTTCCATCCAACATCGTCCAACGTTTTTGCTCACGAGATCAAAACACACTACACAAGGATAACGTGATGTCCACCACCGTCCAACATCTGATCATCAAACATGTTGTGTCCAGCATAATTGGATGATGTTTGATCCATTAGAACGGGCCTTAACGCCACATGGAACTCTTATTAGTATTGTACGTTGTAGCAATCTTAATTGGAATACTTACAGTCACGGTAAAGAGAATGTTTGTAATGTGATACGGTTATATTTGTTCAACAAACATATTAATCACCGGAAAATATTACAGCCAAAAGGAAAATCCTTCATTAACCTTGAGTTTGATTTCTTACTAGAGCCTGGGTGAAGCTCGAAAATCCGATATTGTAGAGGAATATCGACATTTCCACTTTCTCCGCTAAAATGCTTCCCAAAACTAACAAAATTGTAGTTTGAATGCGCATGGAATACCGTAAGTAACCGCAATCAAGGTTCAAGAATATAATAACTCTTGTTTCCAACACTATTCAGATAATAAATTTTTGTTGAAGAAACTTATCTCACGTTAAATAGGCATGGTAAACTCGAGGTGTAAGCACAAATAATGTACATAACATTTTAGCAGTTAGGTGTGTTATGGAAACAATTGTCTGTTCACATTTTTCAGTCTCCCTAAGAATTTTTTTCATCAGCACAACCAGTGCTGACAGTTTGCTCCTGAAGAGATAAATCTGCGGGATAAATATTCCCAGTCTTGTGGGGACAAAACAATTTTGCAAACTCCTTGCGGTAGACTTTGTTAGTAAGACAGTAGATCCACGGGTTGACCACACTGTTGATTGTGCTAAAGGTGGACCACAGGTTCACCGCATCCCAGGTGATGAGGCGAAAGTTGAACAAAATCAGTGCAACCTGGCTGGGAAATATGCAGACAGATAGAACAAAGGCGCTTACAGCGCTCATCCTAGAAAGACTAACCTCCAGCTGCCGACGGCGTCTCTGCGCATTTGTTTGTGTGGGTTGCTGCTGACCGATGACGGAACACCTCAGATGAAGAAATGAGAGTGTGATTACCAAGCAAGGAATGAACGCAGTAACAGTGCAATACATCACAATATAGAGCTGGTGTGCCAGCACTACTTCAAATACCGGTTTACCAATGCATATGTTCTTGGAACCTTTTGCTGTAACGTAGGTCGGGTAGAAAGTCGGTGTGAACACTAACAAAGTTACAATACACATTATGGTTGCGTATATGAGAACCTTTCTTGCATTGAAGACAGACTTATACTTGTGGGGGTGGGTAAGGGCGTACCAACGTTCTATGGCCATGCACATCACGATGGCGATGGAGCACTTGGCTAAATACCACACGAAAAAGTTCTTCTGTAGTACGATGCAGAATATTCTGCCTGAAACACCGGGAGGTACTGGCATCAACTCGTTACCAATAACGAATGAAGGAGAGATGATGATGAAGATACCTTCGAGATAAAAACAAAACCAATCTTCCTTATATGAAGGTTACATAGTGGATTTTTCTTTAAAAGATATTCCAAAGCAAATCTTATGGGATCTTTGGACTCCCTGTGTCCTACTTAATTCACTTTCAGTACTTTATTTAACTTCAATTTGTCTTATGTATGTTTGGCTTAAAAAAGGATTGTCGTTGAAAGCAGAATTATGAAAAGGGCACCAAAGTGCTCTGTTTCCTTCCTTTTAACCGAGTGTTACAATTTAGTTTTATTTTTTTTAAGAATCCAAGATGGCGGAAAAAATAGCAGTTGTGATTTGCAAGACCTTTCTTATAGAAACAAATCTAGCTTCGGTAGCACGTGGTTGTTACTACCGGAACCTAAGCAGCTAGACAAATACTGCTTGCACGCCAAAGGCTTGCTTTTACCTATAGTCTGTCTGTCTGTCTGTCTGTCTGTCTGTCTGTCTATTTATCTCAGTGTCAGTCCGTTCAATAGTCCAAAATATTTTCAGTTCATCACATTACCTGTAATCGTATCCATAATAGCCAGAATGAGAACAAACACGTTGTACGAATTTCTCAGCATTTTTCTTTTTCTGATGACCACAATGCACAGCGCGCCGTTACACAGAATGGACAGAACACCCACGATGCCAAATAAGGCTCGTCGCTCGGAAGGGTTGTCTACGATACCTAGCAGCCCTGTGAATGTGTAGTTAGCCGTAGTGTCGTTACCCAGCATGGTGAGATTTGTCATAATTCTTTGGGATCAGGAAAAAACAGTGTTTGCAGCAACAAACCAGAACACTTCTTTGTACCTTGGCAAATATACAAACGCAAATGTAATCGCTGTGAGATGCTAGTGAAAGGGCGATAGAGGCTTCATTGTAATAGTTATAAACCAGCAAAATTTAACACTAACACGAATACTTGTTTGAAGAGGGGGGGGGGGGTGGGGGGCTTTCTCAAACCCTCCCCCTCATTTCAAGTCGCTGGACAGCACTAACGCCCCCCTCCCTCCCTTCTAATTTCAAAACAGCTGCGCGGCGCCTGCAGTGTTTAATAGCTTTCCACCGGGTACTCTACTTATATGGCAATCAGTTTTATCAGAGGTGATCGACAACAGCTAATTAATAAGCCAAAATCATATGACACTTAAATTGTTTTATGATTTTTGTTTGAAAGGAAGGAAACCTTTAAGTAATCAGCGTATTCATTTTCAGGGGTTCTGGGTAAATTAAATTTTAAACAAAAGTGCTCAAGGTTGTGCTGTGAGTTCGCCTTACTATTAACAGTTTGCTCGTAGATGTGTGTCTATATGTTATAAGAATGTTATTTGTTCCTCCTCTAACGTATTTTTCACTGGTAGTTTTGTTCAGTACTCGCCCCACCTCATGTACTAATAGTTTAGATAATTTGAGCATTTTCGGTATGGATGATTTTCATGTAATTATTTACTTATGCACCTACGTTTTCTAAAAAGTTATGTTTCTCTTCCTCTACCATCGATTTTTTTCATTTGTACATGTAATTCATTTCGGATATGATTGATTGCATATACAGATTCTTAGTTATTAAAAAACCAGTATCAGCTCGAAATAAACAATCAAATTGCGCTGTAGTTGACTGTTACTGACTGAGGCAATACGTCATTTATAAATGGTTTCATTTTGTTTGGTTTTTATGGATAAAATCCTCTTTGCTTCATTCTTCTTAAATGATGGAAAGGAAAGGTTTCCCAGAGGTTGGGAAAGTTCTTTATAATACTATACTTGTATGCGGTAAGGACGGTTCTTAAAGCATCGGTGTTTAACGTAACAACTAACAAGTGCGATACTGACGTCGGATGGTTAAGTAGGGCTGTCTGTATTGTATTTTTATCCAATAGCATCTCTCGTTCTCAGAGTAGAAGGTGGCTTTTAAAAGTAGTTTTAGTTTCAGTTTTTTTCTTTGCCCGTGTTTCATACAACATACATTTCATACAAACATTTTATATTAGATAAATATAGTACAATTAAATAATGGACAGCAGTCAGATTTATACATAAAAAAACACTAGGCGGGAGGCTCATAAAGAAACCATAAAAGCTTATTTGGGTTGTGGTCTCCTCACTTACTAGAACTGGATTAACTTTTTTAGACGTACAGATACATGTATATCGTAATTTTGAATGCTATGTAAGCATAAGCAAAGCAAGCACACTAAAGCAAACAAACACAGGAACAGTACAACAGCAAAGCGCAGAGCAGCTCGTCTGGAAAACATTCAATTCAGAAGAAACAATCGTAATTTAGACTTAAAAAAGTAAACTGTTACACGACTTTACACACCTTTCCAGCTTGTGCACCGGTTTGTGAAGATTACCAGGAATGGTGTGTCAAGTCAAACAATAGTTGACTCTTAAGAGTCATCTTCTACTCTGAGAATGAGAGATGCTTTTGGATAAAACTACAGTATAGACAGCCCCTTCCTATAACTCGGTAGACAAGCATACAATGACGTATTGTAAGAAAGTGTCAGCTATTGTTCATGCTATATATTGTTCAAAGATCCTATGTGGTCTTTCGTTCTGTGAGTCGAGACTTGCTGGCTTTTGACGGGAAAAACGCCTCGTTTAATTACACAGCACGTTTTCTTTTGGCAATACAACGTCAAAGGCATTATCTGGAACAGACCAACTATCGCTGCATGGTTCTTAAACCAAAAGCTTAAAGAGAATGGTTTCAGTAACCTGCAGCGTGGTCACTAAAATGCCGGCGGTTTTTAAACGCTTCAGTTCTGCAATTAAATACTCTACTCAAAACGTTTTCAGTCAAAAGAAGATGATTAGGGGAGTCAAACGTATCAGTTCGTATTAACCATAAAACTTCTGTAACGGAAAATAAAGTTCATGGAAAGCCGAAAAACTAGTTGATGGTCTCATTTGAAATTTGAAATGCTTAAATCTTGGTTTTGATCTGATTGTATTAAAATGTAAACAAGACTTTGAAGTTGGGCCCTTTTAAATATTAGGGAAGGGCTTGCGAAAAGTGTGTAAAAATAAGTTTGTTTCGTTTCGGTAACGTTAATTGCTTCCGAATAAAGACAAAGAAGTAATTAAAAACTGTATCGAAACTTATTCTCTAGCTGAGAGCCGGGCTCATTAAAAAAGTGAATTCAACTGCTTCAAGGCAATTATTTATCGCAATGACTAACTTCTGCAGTTTGCTTGACTGCTTGGATGATTATAAAAATTAAATCGCCGCAGTTTTAACTTGTTCTTAAGTGCTCAAATAAGATATTTTCTAAGGGGAAATTTTGTAAAATTGCAAAATGAAATACTCGCGAATGACAAAGTATACGTATCCAAAATCACAAATTATTCATACCCGTGACACATATCTCAATTTTTGTAAAAAAACCCTTAATAGTTTAAAACAGGACACACTAAATATCCTGTAGGGTTGCCAAATGAACTTTTAGGCCAAGCAAAAAAAATGTTTATTTCTTGTCCGGATTTTTCTCAAAAGGGGGCGGGTGGTTCTGACTATTTAATATTTTATTATTTTAAAAAACGAGGATCATCGTGAGGAAGTTGTAGAAAACACCGAAACGCGTCGGAAAATTAAAAGTCTTGTGATAAATATCAGACTGCTCACTAGTAACCATTTCAATAATTGTGTATAGCTTGGGCATGTCAGTGCGTCGTATCAGTGTTGAACTCAACTCAACATATAAAGCGTTATATTAAAAATTGAAAATAGTTAAAAGAGGAATCAGCGACCAATAAGGAAACAGGAGGGGACGAGAACCGACTAATTTTGTTTACTTGGGCTTATTGTTATGATGACAAGATTGCAAATTTGTTGATATGTCGAAAAGCTATTCTAACATCACTTATTATTAGTTATAAACAAACTCTCATGTTTTTCAATGTTGTCGAACGTCGGTACATTTTGAAAGAAATATACAGAAAGTAAGAGCCGCAACAGTTGGTGGAGGGAGCACTACGAACTATCGTTAGAGCTAGTTATAAGCTTTCCAAAAAAAGGTGTCAAGCTTACGAACCTTTCAGTTTGGCACCTCTGGATGTTAAAAAAATTTGAAATAGGCTAATAAGCATTTAAGGGGAAAGTAAAAGTTTGCAAAGAAGCGTTGACGTTTTTTGGTTTTCCTTTAATTTTCCCATATCAGGAAAACATAAGAATTCCCATGACAACGAAGCTCTGACTAGGAAGTGTTTTCAAATTCTGTTTAGAGAAAATTAAATACTATTGTTTTGTTTTTGTTAATCACATGATTAAAGCAATACAAACAAACACTGTAATACGTTTTTAAGATTATGTTCAAAGAAAGTTCTCGAAAACAGCTGATATACTGATTACTCTGAATGTTAACAAGCACCGCCAATAGGATAAGAACTACAAATAGAATAAGAAGATGTTTTCCTGTCATTTCAGTCATTTCCGAAATACGTGGGCTAATTAAAAGGGTTTCTCGTGGGGATTTTCTTTCCTTTTCCTCGCTGATGTTTCCTACTTGGGTTTTGATACTAAGAGAACCCCAGTTACACTTCGTGCGTTTGTATGCGTACGTGCGTGTATGCAATGAAAATCTAATGTAAGAAGAAGTATGACAAAAAAGTCATAATAAAGAAGAAAGACTGTCAAACCGAAAGTTTAGTTGAACAGCTCAAACCTACAGAGGTAATATAGAAACAAAGTTTTAAAAGGTTGCTTTTTTCCAATAAAATTGTTTTAATAAAACTTGCTTTCTAGCATTGTTTAATTTGTGTTTGACCAATCGCCCCCTCGGTTCCACCGAGTCATATAAAAAATCTTCATTGAGAACTCTTCTTAACCTTTCTTACGAGATAAACAAAAATATAGAATTCTGAGCAGTTATTATCAAAAGGAAGGGTACTGGAGAAAGTTAGTTTTTTTGTTTCTCGACATAGTTAGGTTGAATGTTCTTCTTTAATGAAAGGACGCTGAAATAGTTTCCCTGTGTTGTATCTTTTAAAAGCCGAGGTATTTGATGGTCGTCATACAGAACTAAAGAAATATAAAATTAACCACATGGAAAAAAAATTGACAGAAAAGTTTCCTTTCAAGAAAACAGATCACAGCTATATTATCATATTATGCTGTTAAATCTAAAGCTTACCTCACTTTTACTTCACTTTGTGGATTTCAGTGAAACCTTAAAGATTCTAATGGTGTCAACTGAACGAGATGATACCGGTGCCCATAAAGACTGAAAAGAAACGATCCTCGATATGCTTTAATATTTCAATATGTAATTTAATAACTAATTTGCAAGTTCAATTTTCTGAGCCTTACATCAATCAGTTTTAAAATGCTTACATGAAAACTTAACAGTAATAATTAGCATGATACTAATACTCAGCGGTTAGAACTTCAAGGAAATCTGAGTCAAGTACACGCTTTTTCTTGTAAGAACTAGTAAATTTGGCCGAGGCTCGTTGTTCTTAATTTTTTGGCAATTTGAGCCTCGAATTGTTCTTAAATTATTGTTATTTCTATATGTGGCGTAAATCGAAAAAAAGCCAAATCTAAAGTATTGTAATACATGTATTGGAAAACGAATTGCTTGGCGGGTGTATTTTTTATCAACTCATACCCGTGGATTTATCAAGAATTCGCTGAGTCATTTTCCCGAGAGGATTTCTAGTGATTATCCCAGTATAAGAAATTTAGCTATCGAGCTCAAGCCTCAGCTTGTTCTTAAATTGCTCTTAAATTTTGGCAAATCTGAGCCAGGGTTGTTCTTACAAAAAGGCGTGTAGTGCTAATTAAGTATGCATAATACACTGCCCCTCCTCTGAAGCCAACATAAATTGAAAAAACTGTCCAAGTTTTATCACAACGTCAGTAAACATGATAACAAATTATTTATAGCTCTAACTCTTGCCCCGTTCCAAAAGCTATTCATCAGTTTAAATGAGTATCTTTCCAGTATAGCTGAAGAGCGCGGTGAAACCATAGCTCGAAGATCAGTAACTAAAACATCTTCGTTAACCGAAAACTTACTTTCTAGTTCAGGAATTGGTTTTCTGCAGCTGGCCTTTATATTCTCAGTCCAAGGCAAAGCGTTGAAAGGATGGGGGGGGGGGGATACAAAGCGTGATTGTAACAGTTACTTCACTTCATTTGGAAACCTCAAAAACTACCTGGCCAGATGATCATTAATAAAATAACGTTCAGTGACGGCAAGATGGACTTTTATAATCTTAGTGGCCCGACACTCCCGCGGCTTTTTGTGATATGACTGTTGTAACACTTCACTTCATTGGAAACATTAAAAGCTGTCTGGCTAGATGATCATTAATAAATTTAAGCTCAAAGACAGCAAGTCTGATGTATTGGTCTTGATGGTTGACAACCTCCGTCAGCTATTGACAGGATATTGTTGATGTAACACTTCACTGTATCTGGAACCCTCAAAAGCTATCCGGCCAGATTATCACGAATAAACTTCATTGAGGGCAAGTCCGATGTATTATTTAGTGCTATTGGTTACAATATTTAGAATTTATTTAAATATCATTATTGGGTTTCCATTGCATGGTTAGTTTTTACAATGTTCTAGAAATAAAAATTAATTAGGGAAATTAAAATTTGTAGATTATATGTGCTAATTTGCAGATTAAGCAATAATATAACATTTGAGGAAAGGCTTGGTAGATCTCATATTAACGTGTATCGGAGGCGTATAAGTTTTGGAATTTATACTTTTTTTGGCGGTATTTTAAAATACTGTTTTCAAAATTTATCTCTGACCACATTTTTAGAATTTCCTTTAAAAAATGGTCCGAAAAATTACTATATTTTTTTGATGTTGTCACTTTTTTCTCATTTTGAATTTGAACAGGGCTCCCATGCAAACTAGAGAGGCATATTCGAGTCATGGACGAACAAATGCCTTGTAAATAGTTGACCTGATGTGCTTTTGAGAGGTCTTTGGTTGTGTTTGAGGAAGCCAATGGAAGAGGGACTTTTCTTGACAATATTATAGAAGTTACCATTCCAGGACGCCTGTGATGTATGATGATACCAAGATAATTCGCTAAGTGTCGTTGCTGGAGCATCTTATCATGTAATATATTGTTGTAAGTGACAGGGTTCCTACTTCAGGTGATGCGCGGGTCCCATGTACTTTTCAGGGTGGCAAGCTATCTGCAACTTTTTTTCCCACTCCTCAAGGCTTTTCAAGCCACGCTGGAGAGCATATAGGTCATTGATCAAAAATATGTAAACGATTGTGTCATCTGCAAAGAGACGAACTTGGGACTTAATACCATCAGGGAGGTCGTTTACACTGACATTAAAAAACGTACAGGTCCGATGACGGAGTCGTGAGGCACTCCACCGGTGACCCAGGTTCCCAGGATGACGTTTGTCCATCATATTCATCTCTTTGCTGACGATATGTCGATCCATTTGTTTACTGAATTTCTCCCCTGAAATGAAAAATGGTGTTCATAAAGAAAATGTTTGCTAATAATAGATCGATGTGAAAAACTAAAATCTTTTGTGAAGAATAAACTTTGGGATCGATTGTCGATGACTGACGCTGGATGGCAAACTTATGGTTTCTATATGTTGATTTACTTGTCGGTTTATGAGTAAGTGGTTCCTCTACTAGCTGCTGGTCTGGCCTGTACCTGCCATGTTGCATTGCCTTGAACTGTATACCTCCTGCAGTGTAAAAAGCGATTACAAGGACGGGCTAAATTCGGTAAGTTAAAACACCAAGCAGCCATATCTTTTCTTGAACTGGAATTTTTTTAAGGGCACCTTGTTGTTTCTCTACAAACGTTTGAACTGATGATCAGTCGACTGAGGACGGTAAAAGGCGCCAATAGCAATAAAGATAGGATTAGAATTCCGAGTTACAAGTTCGATCTAGATGACTTCACAGTCACAATCAATATCTGCCCCTATAGTAAGGCTGTTAAGTAAGAATTAGTAACTGTGAAGTAGTGTTCATGGAAGAACCCGGATAACGCCGGGTTTTACCTTGGAGCCTTACAGACCGTTACAAACACATAGTGAATATTAATGAATGACGCCAAAACTAGAGGAACCAATCACGTGATGGTTACTGATGCTTCTTTGTCGTGGCCGGAATCCACTTTTACCACGTCTAAAATGTAATTGCGGCATTTTTATACATGTCAAACTGATATAAAGCACTCGGGGTGGTTTGTTAGAGAAAATATTGTACGAAAATATTGTGTCATTGTTTATAGCTTAAAATCTTTAAAATACACAGGCGAAAATATATATTTTTTGTAGTGTGCTTTATGACATTACTTTGCTGTAAATGTAGCTGTCAATTTTTTTTGAATGACCCCCCTTTTCCCAATTTTTTTAGATGATCCCAGCCTCATTTTTTTTGGATGGGGGGGGGGGGGGGGGGGGGGGGGGGGGGGGGGGGGGGGGGGGGGGGGGGGGGGGGGGGGGGGGG
>JAOBYE010712281.1:0-11058 GCA_025403585.1 Parazoanthus swiftii
AACGGAAAGTTAAAAATTCAGCAGCCGTCTTCGTTGACGTTCCCGTCCTCGTTGCTTAAGCTCTCTATTGAGAACGAAAGACCGATTCACACGTGGCAGCGCTTTGCGCTCTGATTGGCTGAACGTGACACCGCTTTTCCGTTGGCTCTGGTGTTTCCTGGCTGAATCAGGGGAAAAAAAGACACGAATTTAATACTCGCTCGCCTACGGCCGCGAGTAATAACAATTGTTCGCGTGGCGTGAACTCGTCCTTTGGGACTCAAGCAGAGAATCAAGTACGAGTTGATTGCGCTTGGTTATTTAAGACACCAAAAGTAATTGCCGATTTTCGCTAAAAACAGCTTTGCACCTTTCATCCTTTAGCTATTTTATAACACTGAAAACAAACTGCATACGAAAACAAAAATTAAGCTTGTGTAAATATCGTGGTAGAATTTGCATTCACTAGTTGGCACCTAAACGACGTGGCTGAAATCGACAACCAAAGGAAAGCTGCACGCAGGACGTGGCAAAGCTGACCTTGTCAGCTATATTTTTCTAATTTACAGCAAAGCCAAAGCTATTGAATCGAATCGCGTTTTTTTTAAACAAAGATATACCGGCAGTAACAGTAATAAATCCGCGATATAAAAATAACCAAGCTTTGTTATTATAATACGGTAGTCATTAGACCACTTTGTTGTCAAGTTTATATACCGTAAAAAGGGTAACACTAAACTAAAAGTGCGAAACAGCCATTGTATTTGTACGTTGTATGCATTTTGATCGCGATTTGAGGCCGTTTAACGTGATTTCCCTGAAGAAGTGGCATACAACATGCAAATACAATGGGAACTCAAAGTAGGTACACTTTATTTGCGATATTCTTTATTTTTGAAATTCGGCTAAATTCTTAAGTCTTATAATTTCAATTAATGTATCTAGTATCAAAGCTTGGGCCGCCTGTGGGCTAACTAAGATCGCGATGCCGATGGGCCGATGTCATTTCCATCCATTCATCCGACTGCATGGGGCCGACATATTGAAAAGGGGTTCGTTCGCACCAAACGAATATCCCTGGTTCTATTTACATTTCTTGCTTACCGTCGCCATCTTGGATTGGACCCTGGTAGAACCCAGATCTTTGCTTGTCCAAGACTTGACTAGTTCCCAAATTGTCACAATGGCGGAAAATTGAAAGGTGAGAGCAAAAGGTTTTTTTCTGCTGCTATTGTTTGAACTTTTGAATAGAGAACGTAATACATTTCAATTGTGCCAGTTGGCGACACACTGCAGTCGGATCGATGAAAGGATGGAATTGACATCGGCCAATCGGCGTCGCGATCTTGGTTAATAAAGTCCCTCGGGCGTCTAAATAAAGCCGGCTTGCTTTCATCAGTGAACGGTATGAATAATTACTAAATGCTACAACGTTCCCTAAGGCTCGTAGTTTGGATAAATGAGAAATTTCTCCATTTCTGTTGGTCCGTTCTAGCGGTTTGGCGTGAAATTTTTCTATTTTTCTATGGTTCCGATGGTTCCGGCGGTCTACAGGTTCCGCGGTCTGCCGTTCCAGAAGGGACGAAATTATTCCTTGTACTAATTGTGGTCTATGAAATTTGCATCAGAGAGCAACATTAACCGGACAGGTGTATTTTCAATCGATGATCCTGATCTCATATAAGTCTCACAACCAGACTAGGGAGTAGTACAGGCGAAATTGGATGACATAGCTCATAGAGCCCTTTGGTTTCAGCTTGCGATCCCGTTTAGATTTTGTTCGTCGCAATTTAGCTGCTTTCAACCAACCAACGATGGCGGAACTCGACAAGCGGAGAGAATGATGGACACAGAAACCCCACTGCAGCAGTGATAAAAGTCGCAACATTTAAAAACTCGGTATAAAAATGCCCTAACATAAGTTTTTTCGTAGGAAATACCTTTGATAATAAAGTGAAAAAAACCGGGTCGAGATAAAGTTATTTTGGCCAAGACTGTACAAACTAGTGCCAGGCCCCCTGCTTCCCGGTCGTTCGTACCAAATCAGTTCCGGTGAGCAGTCAGTCAGCCAACCAGCCAGCCAGCCAGCCACAAGTCGACGACTTAGGAGGTATTTGTTGCACAAATACCTCCAAAAAAGAACAAGTGTGCAATGTTCGGAACTGCAGTTTAGCTCTCCGATAACGTACCCATTGCATTTAAAAATAGTTTATCTTGTAAAAGGCCTTCCCATTTCTTGTGAAACAGTGCACAAGAGCACCTTACCGAATTTTAGACGAGTTTAACAAAAAAAATTAACCGTTAAGAACAAAACAAAAACATGTTGAGCCTCGAATTGCCGAAAAGACTAAGAACATTAATTGAGCCTGAGCAAAATTGGACTTTTTATTAATAAAATAAGAAAAAAAACTTAAGAGCGTACTGTAGTTTCGATTTCTGTACTTCCGACACCCTGCTTTGTTTGCTTCCATTCTTACGCGAAGCTCTGCCTTAAATTGGGTTAAACATTGTAGTCCTCTTTTTTTATTTTAGAGTTGAAATGTTATACAGAGTATCAGGGAGGGATCCAGATAATTTAAAAAGGAAGGGCCGGGATCCTAGTTCTGGAAAGAAAGGGTCGGAAAACCCGACATTTGGAAGATAATTTCAGTGATTTTCTTGTAAATCTTTTGTCGCTCAACCTACATTGTAAACTCGCAACGGCGACTTTCAGCTGCACCCAAGATGGTTGCACAAAGATGTTTCAGAGACATTCAGTTCTAGAGAAGCACATGCTTTACGAACGGTGTGTGATATCTCTTGGAAGAGAACAGCTGTTATCGACAAAGCAAAGGAGGGCTATGCCACAATCACTAAGATTTCATGAGAATCTTACCTTTAACGCTTCCTTATTTTGTTTTTATGTAAAACTACGTTTTTTGTTTAAAAAATGTGTTATGTTGGTTATGCATATTGGTCCAAATGATGTAGAAATTCGGTTGGTGTTAATTTGAAGCAGCAGAAGGAAAATGGCTCAGCTATTAAAAACTGACATTGCGGTTTTTTAGATTGGGCAATTCGAGGATTTTAACGTGTTTTCAAAGGCACTTAATCAATTGTACAAATTAGGATCGATGTTAATTTGATACTAGTTTGTAAAACTAAATCATCTCCGAACAAAATAGTGGCCTCAAAGGCAACTGCTTTGACAAGACTACCGTATATTTCACTGTGGAGTATCCTAGGTCTCGTGCTGTCCAGCAAACTATCTATCATATAGCATGGGTTCAGAACTCTAACATTACATTTGTAGCTAACGTAAGTCACACTTCAAAGTATCTAGCTGCTCTAAAATCAGTATTCTTACAATGAACATTGATTTCATAATAACAATTTCAGATGCATGCATGTTCATTTCAGGATAATAAGATATCCTCCATGCAAACTTGGCATGGGTTAACTAGCGTAATCACCGCTCACATTTTTATTATAATCATTTTTCGTGAAAGAATTTTTAAGCTAAGTTTTATTACCCTGTGCTAAGGACTTAGGCCCCGTCCACACGTATCGGGATATTTTTGAAAACGGATATTTATCGTATTCGTGTGGACGGGTGAAACGGAGGTTTTCGAATACGATGACGTCATACTTAAGATCCAGTTGTTCCCACGCATGCTCTATAGAGAGAGCTAGCGTATTTACCTGGCTTTAGCGTATTCATGTGGACGGCGAATACGATTCGAAAACGCTACGTGTGGACGCGTGTTTTTTGGAAAACGGAGAAAAAATGTCCGTTTTCAAAAATATCCGGATACGTGTGGACGGGCCCTTAAGTGTCATGTTTTCTCGACGAAACTAGCCATCTATAACTTGAGTTTTAAATGGTGTTCAGGGTTTGTTTCGCACATGTTGCATGAAAAAAAAAATCTGCTTGCTGCTTTTTTCGATGGAAGCGACAAGGTGTCTACCAAGAACATGCGCATCAGCAAGGAGCAGGGAACAATTAACTGATTAATTAAGAAAGTTAGCTTGAAGAGGGAACAGTCCACACATAATACAAGGAACGAAAAGTGGCCGATAAAATTTACTCAGCCAAAAGGTGTAGCAGAGCAACTGCACAGCCCATCACCCAGATGCCGACGTTGTCCTTCCGATTGCCAAGAAAGCTGTTGAATCTGCTCGAGAGACCACTGTTTTTGTCGGAAAGGACACCGATTTACCTGTGCTATTGTGCTACTACGTCGGGCTAATTTATCATGACCTATATTTCCAGCCAGAGCTTAACGCTGGGTCTGAGATTGATGGTTGCCAAAGTAGAGCGCCTATGCGGAATCGTTAAGGGAGCGACCATCAGGAAGTATGATATTTGCAAGCACTTCAGAGAGCAAGCCAAGCAGTTCGACGCAGTAGTCAATGATTTCAGAAATACTGCGAGAAACTAGCGAGCGAGCAATAAGTTACAGATACAATCCGGCCCAAAAACCTTCCCCCAACTTGACTCGCGGCCTAGTATCACAGCATGTAGTACAGTATCTTACCTACAAGTGCAACAGTGCAAATGTGAGGACATAGGATTGGAAATAAAATGTTAACCGTGCAGCGATCAGATATTGCGGCCAATAACGACCATATATGCCACCTGAACCCGAGTCCATGTTACACCCAGTCAGGTATAACTGTTTGTCCGATTATAGCAGTATGAAGTGCACCTGTCACAAGACAAGCTAGATTGCTCCCATGCGAGGAGTCGGAAGAGTTCAGTCGTGCGACGGTCGTTCCTTCTGTATCTGTATGTTAAAACTCGTGTTTTGGTGTAACTTGACAAATGTGTTCACTAGCCTAAGGATCGTAGGCATTCCGAGGGACATTTTCACGAAATAGGTATGAAGTTATCGGAATTATGGCAATTACTTTGTGTAATAAAAACAACTTGAACGGTAGTGAGTTTCGTTTGCATGTTGCAGCAGCGTCGAGCAAGTATACAGAAAACAGTTTTCGGCTTGATCTCATCCGACTAAGCTGGGCCGTGTCTCTCCAATTAACCCTAAACACAATTTTATCCCTAAACCTAACCTCAAACCTAAAATTAACAATAGATCTCACCTCAGTCATAACCCAAAATCTAATCCTAACCCTTAACCAAAGTCCTAACTTTACAAGCTCAGCTGGGTGAAACTTGCAGCATCTTCAGTCCAATTATTAGCAACTTCAGTTGACGTTAATTTGAAGACGTCGTTAAGAATAAGTTATGCCAAATTAATCACTTGGATTTTTTGACAAAAATTGTTTTACTTTTTTTTTAATTGTTCTGTTTGACCCCTGTCAATATATACTTTCTATAAGGTGCAAGAAAAATTACTGTAGTTTTGCTAAAATGAGAATTTTTGAAAAACCCAAGCTAACCTTGAACCGTATTATACTCACAAATCACAAATAGACACAACTAAAACGTATTTATTTTTGTTCAACCTCAACGCGCATATATCTCTTTTTACCAGTTTTTCGCTTTCGCTGCTGATTATCGCGAGTTCCAATTTGGTGAGGTCGTGTCTCAAGTTTTCACCATCCTGAAAGTTTTTGAAGAGCTCAAACACAAAGCGCACAAATCCCGATGCTTTGTCAACAACGCGTGGTGTGCACGTTTGAATGTGACAAGTGTGAGGCTTGTTGTGTTGGCTACACACCACATGCCGACACCCTCAAGCATCACCCAATTCGGAGAGCACGAATCCATAGAAGTTTTCAGTCATATGTAAGAGCACAACTCCAAAATAAATCTGGAGAACATTCCAAGGTTCTTAAGATGTGCAAATCTAAACGGAATTGTTTAATTTATGAATTATTTCACACTAAAGGGCAAAAACCATTACCGAACATCCAGAGGGGCTCCTTGCGCTCTAAGCTGTTTTAATCCCGCCATACATTACTGACATTTCTTTGCTATTTTAAGTAATACCCTGAGTATCTATTCCAGGTGAACGGACTAGGCGCGCAAGGCACGCCGGACTGATTCTGGCATATGGCACCATCCCACAACTCCTTGCGCGCGGGGTTGGTTTTCCAAAATGGCGTCCAAATTCCAGAATCACGAATCGTGTGATTTTTGCCCGAGTTGCTTTCTGGGATGGTGCCATATGCCAAATCGAGGTGACGTGCTTTGGTTGGCTTACTGAGGTGACACGTGACAAACTGCCGATCGTCTGGTGTACATACAACGAAAACTCTTTTATTAAAAACATTCAGTTTACGGTAACTTGACAGTGATGATAGCAGCGAATCGAATGTTTGCGTATCAATTAATTTTTTTAAGTAAAGTTCGACTTACATGTTCTTATTAGAAAAAAAATATTAATGCGGTATGAAGAACTTTGATCAACTACATTGCTGGACCACGAGCAGTTCCTATTTTTCTATCGCGCAAAAGAGGGTAAGGGCTGGTACTGGGGTTAGTGCTGAGGTTAGCATTACAGAGCGGTTAAACTAACAGTAAAACAATCTATTCTGAATGTGGGATGGGTTTTTGTCGTTGGTTCGACATTCATGCCCATCACTTTTTTACCTATCAAGCGGCTGAGAGATACGATTATCTTGTTATAGCTTACAGTACGTCATAGCCTCAGAATCGCCTGCTCTTTTTTTTCTTTTGCGCTTGATGAAAAAAGCACTACTCGTAGTCTGAACTCAATTTTCATGTAAATAAACATTTGGGCAAAATAAGAAGAAGGAGAAAAAATTAGTTTTTTTTGCAATCAATGTTTAAAAGCGCTTAACAATGCAGTCATAGAAACAAAGTTAAATACTAAAATGCGATTTGACCAGGTAAATATTCAGCCTCTTTAAAAGTCAGAAGGGAACTGACTCGTGAATGCTGCTCCATAATAGAAGAGAGACAACCGAGAAACAGCCATCGGCAAAAAAAATGTAAAACTGTAAGATCCCTCTTAATAAACAATTATGCTCGTAACTACATACGATAACTGTTATTTTTTGGCAATAAAAAAAGGGAATGTATCCTTACTCCGTGACTCCACATTGAGAATTTCCTTATAAAATTTTTGTGTTTCAGTTGTAAAATTGTTATGAATATTACAGTGTTAAAAGACTTAATGTCTTTTTAATTACAAAGTTTTCTTGAACAGAATTTGAAAACTACTGATTGATGAGTATGAACATTGTTCTGAGGCATAGTCACATTTCGTTCAATCAGCGACTGCTGATCGTACAAGGAATAGTAGTTTGCGAACATCATTGAGCTCATTTCGCTCAGGTCTCTCGGAAGCACGGCGTGCAGCCTCAATATTGGTCTGAGTTCCGAAAACATTTCTTCAGTCACCTTGGCGGTAAGTTCTTCCTTCTCATCTTCCAAACCCGACTCAAAATCTTCCCAACTCCGTTTCCCGTCATTTACCGTCGCCTCTTCTGCCACTTGAGCTTTGGAAGCTTCAGAGAGAAGATTTAAAATAATTTAGTCACAACTGAATAGAACATTGTTTTAGTTAAAGGAATGCCCCCCCCCCCCAATAAAAAAAACCCTAGTGAACACTTTTTTGTGGATCAAGTTCTCACAAGTCACTTTCTGCCACAATGCTACTTTAGATAGTGCTTCAAGAAGTGTTTTATAATTATGTTCATGCACGGTACATCATAGCGTCGTTTCGCTAAAACAAATTTTCTCTGAATCGACTTGTGGGGGCAGAAGGTGATGTTACCATTGAAATATTAATGAGCCTAACACTTTGACTGAGTATAACGACTTTTGGTTTTGACAGTGGGTTAGATTTAGCAAAAGTATGGATTAACAAAATGGCATTCCCCTAGAATTTCTTGAGATGCATGTTAGTGGTAATAGAAGTATCTCTCTGGCATTTAACAGCTAATATTAAGAAATAACATCCTCAGCTTTGAACAAACGTTGACATTCTTGCTGCCAGACAGCCAATTATTGAAAAAAAACCCATTTATTTAGGAGGTTACTGGTTACAACTGATCGACATTCAGAGCCGAGTTGGTGGGTAGAAAAATTATCTTGTACAGCTGGAATCTACGACTTTTTTGTATTATTTTGTAAAAATTTAAAGCATTTGTAGTGATTTGGGGGTTGAAGGTTCAAATGTCTTCGAGGGGAGCATATCCCCAGACCCTCTAGATAGAATTAAAAAGCAGCTCGCTCGGCCAAAATAATAGTACTGCCTCGGTAAGTAATTTCTCCTGGCTACAAACTGTTACTCTGTAACAAGAAATGTTGCTGTTTGTTTCTTACTGAATGAATACAAATTGAAAGATCAGAAGACATCAATGGTAAACAAATTTAATACAGTCTTGCGATCTTTTTTCGGTGAGCGGAAACCTTGAAGGAAGTCGAGGGAGGAGGGATGGGGGAGCTTTGAAATATTTTTGACTACCGCTAGCATGGGGGCAAACAGACGATTCAAGCAAAGACGAATTTTGGACCATAATTCGACTTAACACCGGATTTATATCTAGACCAGTTATCCGTCCCAGAAGGATATATCGTCTCTAGTTTAAACTCGGCCGGTGTGATCATCATTATTATTATTATTATTATTATTATTATTATTATTATTATTATTATTATTATTATTATTATTATAATTATTAGCATCATCATCATCATTGTAGTTAACTTACCAAGTTTAAAGGCATTCGGTTCGATACTAACATTGAGGTAATAATTCAAAAAATTATATCAAAACAGGAGCTTTAAGTTAGCAATTGCTGTTTGGTAAGGAAACATTTACACCGAATCATTAGTTCTGATGCGCGTGTACTGTAATAAGGAACATTCTTCAATTTGTTACGTCTGAGTCAGCCTATTATAATGTCAAAACTAAAATTAATTTTGCCCGTATTGGAACTGATATCCAGTATATTTTTTCGTACTTGAGTTGTCTTGAGTTGGTGTAAAGTTAACCAAATTTATAAATTAGCTTAAAGAGCCGTAAAACCTTACAAGTTTATTACTCGAACTACAATTGGAACTACTAATCATGAAAGTGTAGTAGCCTTTTTCCGAATCTCACAAATACGGCAAATGTATCAGAAATGAGCATTTAGCCTCAACATGAAGCTGTTGTTTGCGTGCACCTGAGCGTATTTCGGAAATTGACTATTCGACAATATCATAAGTTGGATACTTACAAGGCTTATGAACTCCACAATATTTCGAGAGTAGCACTATTAGGCACAGCACGACGTTGTTCCGCAAAACCAAAGAAAACGATCGGTTTCCCGTCAGCTGCAATCGAGGTGCTCTTCGTCTTTTCTTGATTTTTAGCAGTCGCTCAATGTTGATTCTCTGAAAATAATACAATATAAGGAATCTATTGGTTTAAATTTCAAAAACGTTGTGTTTGTACAAATTGTTTTTGTAGATAGAGAAAATATGTCATTCTCTTTTCCTATTTCCAAAATTGAAAATTCCCATTGCCAAAATGTTCTGTAAAAAATATCAGCAAATGCAAGTGGTTACCGGTTTTAAAGTGAAAAGTAATAAGGTTTCAGCAAGATTTCGTTGTGTTTGAGTAAGCACTGGTAACCGTAACAAACTTCTGAAAGTTATACGGGAATCGATATTTTTCTCAAATATACATGAACTTTCTTCATGAAATTGAAAAATAACACTAAATTATGTTTACCGGACACATATTAACAGAACTTGGTCCAATTAAACTGCTCTTTAGTCAATAACTATTGAACGGTAATAAGTCAATTGAATATCTTCGCTTTAAGCCACTCAGCAGGTAAGTTGCTCTTTCAAACTGAAATCCAGCTTCAAACTGACGGCAATCGCTCGTTGCTCGTTTATATACATCTCGGTGTAGTCCTCCTTTGTGACGCTATATTTGAGACGCACGCGCACCTGTTTCATAGTGCCAGTCCTCCGCAGTGATGCTGTATCGGCAAAGTACACTGCTGCTTGTTCTCAATAGATGCTACAAATTCGAACCAATGACAATGCAATGACACGACTTGACTTTTCGATCCGCATAAATTAATACCCAACTATTTAAACAACTGATTTCTCCACAGTCCCTCAGTCTGCTCTGGCACTTTTAAATTTCTGAGGACTAGACTGTTTATCGTAACGTTGACTTTATTTAATATTTGCGCTCTAATTTTTTCTTGCCAGATCTGTCTTCTCGCTTTCGTTTCATAAAAACTAATTCAAAATATGGATCTGGATTGCTAGATTAGTTGCCATGGCCAATGTTTTGTTTTTTAAAAATTGTTTTATTGTGGTAGTTTTCAGGTGATTGTCGCCTGTGTTTCTGGTGTGTTTTGCACAAGCAATGTTTTGTTTTTGTAAGTTATGATAAGTGACATAAAAATGACAGGCTTGATGACCACAGTATGCGTGTAATTAAATCTTAAGTAATTGAGAAATCATTACGCAAAAATCTATTAACACAGTTTATCAGCAGTAAGGCGGGTTACACTGCAGCCGGGGAAGGACGATGCAATTGGTACCGATACATCTGTTTCAGAAAAAAAACCCGGAAACACCCTCTGGGAAACACCCATGTTGTGCCTGTGTGTGTGCTGGGGAAAAGCTGTTAACTGCATGTTTTGTGTAGGAAAGTAAAATAAAGAATCAAAACTGCATTTTTGGGCATTTGCCTCACTGCTTCGAAAAGCTACGTTCAATTTCTCTTTCGTGCTTACTGTTCCGCATACGCACGGCTCATAACCGGCCAAGCAAACAACTGCGCGTTGACATTTTACTTTGGTTTTTGACCTGCTGCTCTGGTGCCGATGGAAAACTATTTTTAGGCGCAGTTCAGATGGTTTCACTTCTGGCGCGTTTTGCTTCAAACGGTGAAACTTTGCCGCATTTCTCAGTGCCGTGTCGATTTTATTTCTAAGGAGTTTGCCTTGGCAGAAAAACGACCGTTTGAATCGAAAGTACTTTAAATTAGTTCAAAACTGGCTGCAAAACTGCTCTTTAAATTCTTTAATATTCTCGTGCACGGATCTCATGGAAAGCAGGTTTTTATTTTTTATTTTTATAATGGATACATTGTTCATTATTGAAGTAATTGTATTCTGTAGTAGTGGCTAGTTGTTGGAATAGTTAGTGTA
>JAOBYE010712292.1:0-11057 GCA_025403585.1 Parazoanthus swiftii
TACATATATCCTTGCGATTCGGCGGGACTTGCAACAAGATATTGTGCACTAATACGCAGACGGTTATAACCACCCTTGAAGACAAACAAACCGGCTGCAACGCAGGCTACTGCCGTCTTGGGTTTTTCAAAAATTTGATTTTTAGAACATTTGCAGTAAATTTCCTTGATTTTAATAGAAAACATGTATTATAGGCTCAAATAGCAAAATATTCAAAACGAAAAGGAAATAACTGAAAACAGAAAACATTTTGTGAAAAAATTGCCATTTCTTGATTCAAACTGCAATTTGAATAATTAATTTCGAATAAATTATAAGTGAAAACGTCATCTAATTAACGCCAGAAGATGTGTTATTAATTGGATAACAGGTGCTGCAAGTTTCATTTCAATTGCTGCAAAGCTTCAGAATATTGGTTGGCAAAACCTAGGGCGGGGGGTCGGTAGAACCCCCCTCCCCCCATAAACGTTTAAGGGTTAATAGAGGCAAAGTGTACAATAAATGACTGCAAAAACTATATTTTCGGGTTCGGCAAGTGGTTGTTTAATACAAGGTTGTCATTTAATAAGCGGAGTGTCAGTTGATACAGGTTTAACTCTATGATAATTGGGAAGTTCTTGAAATATCCATCAATCGCACTTCTTAGGCAATGTCTTAATTGAAATTAACTTGTAATTATTTTGTTAAACAAAGTGGCTGCGTTCAGGTTGGAACTTTCGCACTGATTTGATCTGAGACTGATCGGAGACTTGCAGGAAAAGGAAATGTGGCTGACCATTGGTAGAACTTAAGCCTGAAGCTGCTTCGAATGTAAAAGAAAATTAAAAAGTAAACCGTGTAAGTGCAACGTGTGAAAAAAGAGGCCAATTCGTAAAAATGAAGCCGAGCCGCGCGCTTTCGGAACCGAAGGAAAGCACTTGCTTCAAACGGTGGCACATAAAGCCGAATTTGCTCAGATATACCTAGTTATCTCTCTGTATATAATCATTGTGTTTTGCTTCAACAACACTCTCTATCACTTTTAGATTCTCGACAGTACAACATACAGGGCGATCGGCGGCCAAAAAAGTGAAATTTCTCCTCGATACACGTGCTTTTAGAAACAAATGCGGGTTAAACATCTGGGGCAGATCGATCAATCTATTAACTGTGGGGGGGTACTCACCGGCCGATTTGAGAGGGGAATCGAGGTGCGCTCGGCTAGACTGCAGTGAAGGGGCAAGAGAGTGGAGGCCGGATCGGAAGGCACGAACGAAAACACGGCTCCAAAATTCAACGTCAGAATTCAAGAAATATCCAACGCAAAAAGTCGCCAATCTTTTGCCACTCGAATCTTAAAATACATTCTCACTTTCAAATATTTGCAGGAGAAAGGCGGATGGACTCGACCATACTGTAGGCGAAGTAGAGTGGAAATCGGACGGAACGAACAAAATCGTGAAATTGAACGCCTCATACTTGTCACCAACAAATTCTGTCAAAACATTGTGCTGACTTTCGTCGCTTGACAGCAGTTGCTATGGTGGTAACTGCTTGTAAAACGTATGTTAATTTATCATTATAATATACATTCGCAAGTCTTTGAACATAACAATAACTTATGCAAGAAACTATTGTGTAATATGTTTATTGTTTTATCTTTCATTGATATCAAATATTGAAAAACTTATCAAAAGTATGAAATTTGAATTTACATTGAATAATTTTCTTAAAAACTCAACTGAGATCGCAGTGAAGCGAGTAATGAAATTCCTCGCCCCCATCCCGTCGCGATCACATATATATACCTACTCAAAGCCAACTTTATCTCAATTCACTCGCAAAGTAGGGTCAAAGTACGATGTGGGCCTTCTCTGGACTTACTTACGATCCTTGTGTGAAAAAGCCTATTGAGCCTGAGCAAAATGTTACTAGTTCTTAATAAAAAAATGTGTAAATTGGTGGAATGAACATTAACAAACTGAATTTGAAACCTGATCTTGATTTGCATTTGCAATCAAACACAAACCTCTGTGCACTCTCGCGAAGGCCTTTACCAGATCCACTGTCGAAGCTCAGAAAGTTTCCAAAAAACGGAATGCTGTAGAGCCGTGGACCGGGAGGCATTCCTCTGAACTGGTAGAACTCAACCAGGTAGTGCAACAGCAGAAGGAACAGGAGCGAAAGGAAGGCATTTCCAGCAGTGAACAAGCTGCTCCATTTGAAGCCCCACAGTTCGTTCACAGACGCCATGATTGTGTCTAGTAAAAGAGCGTAATCGCTTGATTCGCTTACAATGCCAATAACAAGGGTCATTGAGCATTCATCTCGAGTTACTCACGCTGTGTGACGCTGAACAATTGCAAACTTTAAATAGAGCGCGATGAAGCTTCTACAAAATCACTGAATGTTATGACAAAACTTTTATTTTTTTCCTTTTACCATGAAGGCTATTCCTTCAACTAAAGAACTATGGAAGGCGTATAACATTCACGCAATGTTAACCTTTTCAAATGTTTTTTGAGCTGAGACTCTGGAATGTTTTGTATCCAGCTGTAAGGAGAACAAAGTCAAATAATACTTTGAAAGAACGTTCTTTTAATGCCTTTAATAACAATCTAAACAAGAGGCCAGTTGGGTCTGGATTCGGGAGTAAAAGTATGGAACCTGCCACTCGGAACTTCCCGGGTTAATATAAAAGAAAACAAAACTAAAAAAGGCATTTAAACAATTTTGCACCAAACTAACGAACTTAACATGAAAATCGGATTTTATTATTATATTATATATAACAACATTGAGTAAGCACTGGTTTATGCAACAGTAATGCTTTACTACAAAACATATGACTGCTGGATGCATTAAAAAGGCACATCGCTTACTGGCAGAGTCCAACTTTAAAACTGGCATCGAACTCGAAAGCTAATCAACAGACCCTAAACTTCGACTTCGTGTCTTTAACTGTCTTTTTGATTTCTCAGAAAAACAATCATCCTACTTAATCACAATTCTAAACGTTATTCTGAAGTGAAGAAATCTAGGAAGTTTCATAAACAAATTCACAGGTTCGGACTTTAATATAGCCATCCCCCTCCTAGTAGACTGAATTTTTGTTGTTTAAGAGAATACAACAAATTATTGACCTCTGCCAAAGACACTACCAAGTATGAAAGGAATTAAGCTGAGGAAACTCTGTAGTATTGGACACAATCAAAACCTGTAAAATATGGAACTAATTGTGGCAAATTAGGTCGATACTAACTTAGAAACGAACGAAAGTAGAGTTCCAATCGCACTTTGAAGTTTGGTATTACGCTTTTCATAGAACAACAACGATCAAAACGGGTCACAACAATTAAGGATTGTGTTCTCTTTCGACTCAAATATTCATACTATTAAATGGTGCTTTGTAAATTCGATATATTATTATATTACTACAAGTAAACGAAGAACGTACTTCCGCTGTTATATTTACAAATATGATAACAATTTCTATGACACGGCAATTTGAAATAACCGGAAATGGCATATATTTAGAGCAATTTGCGATAACTTGATAAAATATACATAAAACTACCAAATTTGATGATTTTTGTGAATGATTGCACGTTGCATAAATCAAAGGCCCCTATATTCCTGTACCCGTTTAAATATGTTGTTTTCGACTAAAACGTATAAACAGACGATAGATGGTATGACTTCAGATAAAATCATGGCGAAACCTTCTTTATAGTTTCTTGTCTCTGATCTGCAACCGTTGGCTTGAAACCCTTTCTCATGCAGGCTGAAGTAAATTGTGCTGGTAGAATTCTTAGACTAATACCACACTGCCTTTTGATAGCTGGTCTTTTGCAGTTATCACTAGAAGCCTTTACCCCATTCTCCCTTGACCCTTTAAGCCACAAACACGACAAATGGTGTGATGGTAAATTCTCCCAACGGAGCTCCACTCTTTCTATATAAGCAGTTTGAGAGAATAAACAACAGCTTATTCTACTTGATCAATTCCTTATTTCTCATTACCTGTTATATAATTTTGTTTGAGTTTTGTGAGGAGAAGTTAGATGTTGATAAATTGCCTGGGGCTGCAAGGGTTAAGTGTTTGTGTAACTCTTCTTTGTTCAAGGCTTCTAGGGTTAATTCTTAACAGTACATGTGCTATTAAATCCTAAATTGTCACTATTTTCCGGAAATTTCATTTACCTGAAAAATTTGGAAATGATCTAAAATGTTTTGTATGGGTTTGAAAAAAAATTCAAGAATCGTCGGTAATGTTTGATGAATTTGCAGAAATCTTCAAAAAAGACTCAAAAGTCTTCGAAAAATGTGTAAACCTGAAAAGTTGGAAAACTGGACGTCGTCATTCTTAATTATCGGATGTCTTCAAGGAATTCTTCGGAAAATAATTGGACAACTTCGAAAAGTTAAAAAATGTTCGGAAAAAATTTTGGACAATTTTGAAATTTTTCAAAAATATCCTTGCAAGACTTCGGCAATTTTTAGGAAGTGATCGTGAATTTTTAAAAAGTTGGTGTTCTTTTGTAGCTGTGGAATCAAAAGGAAACACAACTTAAGTTCTTGCAGAAATAAAGAAATGAACCATTTGTGTTTAAATGAACGTGACAAAACCAAGACGCCAACTTCATTAAATAATCGTGGTAGTTTTCATAAATAGTTTTCGAACTGTAGGCAGCGTTTCCTATACTAAAGGTTCTCTTCGAGCAGCAGACAAAATACCGAAAAAAATTAACAAAACTTGAGTGTAAGAGCAGAAATTGTGTATATTCATTAAACAAACTGCAGCCAACAACTAAAAAAGACATCTTTTCTTTAGAAGAAAACGTTCCTTGTTGTGTTTTTGTTCATTCTTGTGTTCTCGCAACCGTTAAGCTGCATCGTTGTTTTTCTGTCACTTCTTTTTGCAGTACTTAGTTTCAGGCAGGAAAAAAAGTCACACTATTTTACGAGCAGATTATTACTTAAGCCTACTCTGATGTCGAGATTCATAATTTGACAACAATCTTCAATGATCGTTTTAAACTTTCCCCAACGATCTCTTTAAGCGAGATTCTTCCAACAGTCTTAAAATTTCCGTGTCTTGAAACTGTAGTGCATTATCCAGCGGGGTCTCACCATACAAGTCCTTCACGTTCATATCTGCTCCATTTTCCAACAAGAACTTCACGGTTTCAATATTGTTTCGACAGCAAGCCTAAAGCAAAAAAATAAAACAGCATTGTTTTACAAGGGCAAGAAGAAAATAATTCTTAAGGAAACAGTCTCGACTTGAAAGCCTTAAGCTGCTTCGCACTTGGAAAATACGCATATACAAAAGGATAAGAAAATGTATGTATGGAAATGACAAAGTGATGGGACAAGCGCACATCAGTAATCCCTTGCCTTTTTCCTTTTTTATTAAGATTTCTTATAATTGCGCTTATTTCACGTGAAATAAGCAGGCTTGAGGACAGATATACTTAAAACAACTGAAGACACCAACAAAATCAACAAAATATTTTTCAGTTATTGACATTTTTAAAAAATACTGGAAAAGGAATTTGGTAATAGGTCCTATTAAATTGCATATTTCACTATGAAATGAGTCGCAATAGGTGCTTTTATCTTTACCATACTACCTCTGCTAAATCTCCCCCCCCCCCCACCTCTATTAAGTCCCCCGTTTGAGGCGCCAAGAATTATATAAGCCTTAATGCAGCCTCCGACAATTCCCACCCCTTAGGCCAGTACTTTTCTTTAAGAGAAGCTGTGAATGTTTCAATGCAGAAATGTGAGCGCTAAGCGACAATTTGCGAGTGTACATAGTATAAACAATAATAATCTCGCATTTCAGGTCTTAAACTACTTAGTTTTGCTAATAGGCTTCTGTTTCTCGGCCATGAACGGCACGGGTGCAAATTATGGCGTATTTTGGCACCTTTCGGAACTTGAGTAAGCTCAGTAAAGCAGCATTTAGCAATTTTCGTAAAAAATGGTTATATAGTAGTTCTTTACGAGCAAAATCAAATTTGTGTTCATATGCACTTTAAGACTATTTGAAAATGTTCAATATTGTAGTTCTTTCTTCCTGGCAGGCTTTTGAAAGCCATTTCACCCGTTCGATTACGAATAAAACTAATTGCGAATTTCTGAAGAGCACGATAAACTGTTAAGCTCTCAGGATCCAGTACCTTCATGCCCCCACTTCTAATAACCCCCAGACCAAAAAGTATTAAAAAGGAGGAAGCCCCCAGGGGGAGGGGGGTTAAAGAGCAAATACGGTATCCAAAAAGCGGACAAATTTAAGCGGTACGTGGAGATATTTAAACTGGATAAGTTTTCTACAAAACAAAGAAAGATAAACATCTCCACAAGATAACCAGCTACACGTCAAAAGCTCGCCACGTGTACCAAAGCTATACAAACACTTCTCTTTTAAACTTTTTTTTTCAAAACTTCAATCTAACACAGATAAAACGGGATTCTCACCACGTGCAAAGGCGTTCTCTTGTTATAGTCCCCGACACTCAAATCGGCGCCAGCTAGGTACCACGCCCTCAATCGATCAACTTTGTTCTCGGCAGCTAAAACGCAAAGTTCTAAGGAGACTTCCATAGTCGTGGGACCCAAATGGGCGCCAATCTCTCTCAAAAACTGCAAGCGTTCAAAATATCAGATTATAGCAAAAGATAAAATGCATGTGCACTACACCTGCTACGGAGAATAAAACATAAAAAGTTCGTCGCCCGGTGTTAAACTGCAACATTACATGTAGCTCTGCTAAAGACAACTATCGGTGTTATTTAAAGGTTAAAGATTGTCGTGTCGGACTCGTCAACTAAAGATCGCGACTTCGAACCACGGCCTAACAGTTAGGTTGTGTCCTTGAGCAAGGCACTTTACTCTATTTGCTCCAGTCGAGTCAGCTGTATATAACTTAGTAGCAGCTTCTGCCTGGGACAAATCAGCCCCGGGGGAGCCATAGACATAGTCAAAGTCATAGACTTTCATCCGCTTCACACTACGAAAATAGGTGAAGCGCCGGCCTTATGAGTCACTTTGCTCAGGACAAGATTTTGTAACATGGGTTAACGTTTGGCGTGAATTAAGGACACTTACAGAGTTATGTTTTTGTTCTCTGTCTCTTTTGCTCGTTGACCTTGAAGGTGCACACAGCACTTAAAGTATTGAAAAGCAAATGAACAACCAACTAGTAGAATCGTTTCCCTCAAACGTAAAATCAATCAACGTGCTTGGTAGCGATTTTTTCAACATAAAACAAAGCAGCTTTGTTCACTACTTTTGAAGTATGTTGAGCTCCAGTAGTAGATAGTTTTATCAACTATCGGTAATAACGTAGCTCTATTGTCTCTTATTATGTTCGTTCAACAAAGCAGCTCTTTTGTATTTGCTTGGTTGTGTATTGTTTTAAGGTGGCGGTTATATTATTGTAAGTATTGTTCAACTAGCCAATCAGAGAGCCGCTTCAAGCAACTGCCGGTCGACCCTCAACTATGGCTGAGCACAGTGAGTTTGGGGATCGCCACACATAAAACATATAACTTGGATTACACACGATTACCGCACAATACTCGGCTGGATAATTGCCTAAAGTGTCAAGCTCAACAGCTTCGGTCTTAAAAGGTCTCAGCATCTTTCAAATCTTTTAATGTGTTACAAGCGTTTCCTAACCGCGGCGCTTGTGGAACATCCAGTGTATTAATAATTGATTCTGGAAACAAAACTTAACGAGTCCCGTACCTTGATGACTTCCTCATGACGGCCCTTTATGGCATCTTCCAGAGGGCTCTGGCCATATTTGTCCCTCACGTGAGGCGAGGCCCCTCTCAAAAGCAAATAACGCACTACCTCAGTATGTCCCTCAAGACAAGCGATGTGAAGGGGAGTACGTCCATCGTGTTCGGTTGCAAGTGAAGGACTTCCTCCCTGAAAAACGGTTAGAAACAATTATAGCAATAATAATTTCCAATGTCATTTCTCCTATTACACACTAATGCACGAGTAAAAATTCGGAAGGATCTGTATTACTTTGTGCACATTGATATGAACTTCCGAATCTGTGTCATTGATAAAATTGCATTTTAATAAGTTTATTGAAATGGTTTTTAGTTCTAATAGAATGTGGAATCGCATTCCACAAACTTGCACCAAGCCGAGAAAAGGAATTTAATACGACGTTTAGTCGGGAAGCTTGGATATGTAGTTTATCGGAAGTTGAAAAGCGAGTGCAAGTTTGCGAGTTTCACAAAGAGTGCAGTAAGCGACTTGTTACCCATACAGAGATCAAGGTAACCAGGGAGAGTCAACCTCGTTCCCAGGCTCTTCCTTCTCCCGAGAGAAAGACCCTGGTTGTGTCCGGTCACGTGGCACCACGATTCTGGGTGGTAACAAATAAAATAAACGTGCATGTGCGTTTGTTTTGATGACTTTAAAATATTTTCCTATCTATACTAGTCTAGATAAGAACAAAAACTAATCTTTAGCGCATCTTTCACGTTTATTTTATTTGTTACCACTCAGAAATCCGGGTGCCACGTGACCAGGCCCAACCAGGGTCTTTCTCTCGGGAGAGGAAAGAGCCTGAGCACAAGGTTGACGAGAGGGCGCACAATTTTTTTGTTCTTAACTTTAGTGTGTACAAGTCGTTTCAAATTTGTTCTTACAAATAGTCTTTTATTAATAATGATAATTGATTTTCGTCTTAGCACTTAACTTAAGTATTAACATTCTCTGTTAATTTTATTGTAATTAAATTGAGCACGTCTGCAGCTTAATAGATTTCTATGAATAAAGAATATTATTATTGTCATCATCATCATCACCATCACCTTCATCATCACCTTAAAATATTCATGGTTAACTGGCCTTGATGCAAACTGTTTAATCAAGCGGCAGGCTTACAGTGGAGTTAAGTTTCAGTACCTACCTGACGACAGAACTCTTCAAGAGCTTCAATGTCAGCTGCCCTTGCAGCGTAACACATCAGAATTGGAAAAAGGGCCTTCTTGATGTAGCGCACTTCCTGTGAAAATGTGATGACAAAAACCACTTATTACTAGAAGTTGGCAGTGCAAATGGAAGTGCTTCCATTTAAACAAACAATAAGGGTCACAAAATTAACAAGCTATTTATGTCAGATTTTTTCACCAGTATGTTACGGTCAACAGGTCACTCCAACCGGTACATTTACTTAACATTTAGCAAAGTTCAATGACTGACTTCTCGGAGTCGTTTCATGACTTACCGTAAAAAACCAAAGCCAAAAAGGAAACAAAATGGCTAACAAATAAAGGACAAATACTTCCGGTACTCCAATTTACCCAAACATCAGTGCGCGCGTGCGTAAAACAGAAACTCGAAACCAGTCCCGACCGAGCGAGTTCCGGAAAAACGAAGGGAAATTTCTTAAAACAAACAGCTGTAGGGAACAGCTAAAGGTTAACTAGCAAACGGAGAGTGAGGACTGTACGTGAAACATCAAACTGATCTGAGGCCTTGCGGTGTTGACTGGGTCAATGAGTTTAATATTTCCCGTAAAGACCGCACGTTCGTGGTTAATAAGTATTTTATTTTATGGCATATTTTCCCTAAAAACGACAACAATACCGGGCAAGCCTTAAACTCTTTACTTCGCACATCCGGCTATGCGCACGCAGGTCCTGATTAACAATAACCCATAACGCCGTTGTGTATTCACGGAGATCAAGACCGCTCGAGAACCAATCAGAAAACGTGAAGTATGTGTGCCATATAACAATAGTATTGTTGTATTATAAGTTTTATAAATTATACACTTTTTAAAAAACCTACTGGGCGTGCGAAATATGATAGCGAGTAAAAGGAGCCATACTTACTTTAAATAAGTATGACAACGAAAATGTATTAACACTAAACACTAAACTGGATTTTCTGCTAAATAACGTTTAATATTGTTATTACAAACAAACCCGAATCACTCACCTCTGTTGAGCCAACTTTCAGTCTGGATGCGACACCATTTATCAGCTCGTTTTCTCGCAATGAAAACCGCTGGTTATCGTCTCTCGTTAGTGGGCTCATTTCACCACGAAGACTGGTCTTCATCAACTGTGTTAAAAGTATAAGGGAATAAGACTTCCTGTTAGAACACAAGTTCCAGTTAAAACACAAGTTACAGTACGAACACATGTTCCGGTTAGAATACAAGTTCCGGTTGGATTACAAGCTCCAGTTGAAATACAAGTTCCGGTTGAAATACAAGTTCTGGTTGGAAAACACGTGCAAACTCGTGTTGGAATACAAGTTCCAGTCTCGTGCTGTGATCAGTTACCATCACGTCGCACCGAATTATGGTCGAGTGTTTCGTTTTGCTTTTCTGTGCTACGAATACGTTGTGTTGTGTTACATTGCGTTATGTTGGGTTACAAGTGTTAAGATGTGTTGTGGCGTTGCACTGTGCACTGTACTGCGTTGTGTGGTGCTGAGTGGTGTTTTGTTTTGTTGTGTTGGTTTGGTTGCGTGGTGTTGAGTGGTGTTTTGTTATCTTGTGTTAGTTTCAAGAATTGTGTTGTATTGTGTTGTTTTTGTGCTGTGTTGTGTTGTGCCGTTTTGTGTTGTGTTGTGTTGTGCTGTGCTGTGCTGTGCCGTGCTGTGATTTGCAGTACTGTGCCGTGCTGTGATTTGCAGTACTGTGCTAAGCTGTATTATGTCTTGCAGTGCCGTGCCATGTTGTGCTGTGCCAAGCCGTGTAGTGCGGCGTTGTACTGTGCGTGCTGTGCTTTTCTCTTTTCTGCTTCCCTGTGCAAGTGAGTGCAGTGATGTGATGATGCGTTGTTCTGGGCTGTGTCGCGTTGTTCTACGTCATGTTTCATCCCTCCTAAAAAATCCTAAAGATAAATAAAACTTTAACCCCACCTTGACTCTAACCTTAGCCTAAGGGAGGGGTAGGTGGAGAGTAGTTGCCCGCCCAACCCTCCCTTAATTCTAAAGATAAACATAACCCCCAACCTTGACTCTAGCCCTAGCCTTAAGGAGAAGTAGGTGGGACATTTCAAGAAATCTGGATCGACCCCAGTCCTGTG
>JAOBYE010712325.1:0-11057 GCA_025403585.1 Parazoanthus swiftii
CCCTACCCAAACTTAGGCCGAGTACCTCCCACGGGCTTCTGCTATTGGCAGATGAAATGAAAAACGGACCTTAAGCGAATCTGTTTTCCGGGACAAACAAACATAGCTCTACCCTGGGTTTTGCAAAAATAAAGTGACAGGCATAACGGCTCGTTTAAGGTGTCCCTGAGCAAAAACACTATATACTGCTTTTTATAAGAACGTCTAATTTTGAGGATGAGGCTGAGTTTGTGCATTAGCACAAACTAGCTGGAAAAAGAAATTAGTATGTGTACCAAGTACTTTTGCTCTGTCAAGCCTGGCACTGTTTGTCTAAAGTTAAACTCCCTGAAGCGATTTTCATTTGTTGTACAAGTTCATGCAATCAATTTTACATGCAATGAACACTAGCTGTAACACGTACATTTAGCAATAAATTTGTACTGTATGCTTTGCTCAGTCTCAGGTGTGTTCTTACATTGTGGGCAAATCTCAACCTTTGTTTTTATAAAAAAAATGTTCTTATTGAAAAAAACAGTACCATTTTGTTGACCTCATAGTTTTGCTGTAAAAAGTACAGTTTTAGGACAATGAGCATTTTTGTAGGTCATTTAATCTCTCCTAAGTGGTAGGAGAATAGCGGTTCTGAGCCAGGGGGATAAAAGGAAAAGGGGGATGGACTGACCTTGACTTGAAGTTGTTTTTGAAGTTTATTGTTTATGGTTATTGGGGCGTGTTATGTTACGGTCTATTGTGATGCGCAATTAAAAATTTCTCATTGGTAATTGCACAATAAAACTTCAATAAACTATTATTATCATTTTTGTTATTCTTCTAATTGTTGTTTATTTTCTTTCTTTGCTCTTGTCTCTTCCATTTATCAAACTACACTTCCAGTTTGGGCATAGTTAATTCTATTAACTATGAATTTGGCATAGTTAACTCTATTAACTATGAATTTGGCATAGTTAACTCTATTAACTATATTGGGTTATAAACACTGCAAGGTATTGGTGCTCTGCTTGTCTGCTTGATACGCCTGTCTGATTGTCTGTCCTTCTAGCTGTTTGTCTGTCTGTCTGTTTGCCATTATGTCTGTTTATGTTTCTGTCTCTTACCATATACAATCTCTTGCCTCCAATGTCTTGGAACGAGCCCCATTTCAACAACAGTAGCGTAAACAACTTGCAGCATTCCAAGCATGCTCGTGGATCCCAGTAGGAAAAGCAATAAATAAAATAACGCGGACCAGAGGCTTGGTAACGAGTCTAACTCCGCAAAGGCCTCGCTCATTCCAACAAATGCCAGAGATGTTCCTCCTGGAATCTGAGTGAAAAAACATTTTGAAATTAGGTTCTAAGTACATAACTCAGTAGTTTATTGGTATAATTAGGATTTTTTGCATGTGATAATGTAAAAGATATTTATTTCCGAGAAGATATACGGCGCGACATGGATGTGTACCAAACGAGAAACGAGAGAGAGAACTTGAACTTTATTTGGCCACGGTAGTTTATCAATTACGAGACTGCTTTTCATGAAAGGCGTGAGAAATATCTTAGTAAGAAAATTATTTTAGTTAGAAAAAAATTGAAAGGTTACACAATATATCCAGTGTAATAAAATAACTACCCTAATCTGATAGCATTAATTACTATATTAGCCAATTTAAGGATCACTAGTATTTGATTGATCTTGAATGACCAGGTAGATCATCCCATGTGCTACCCTAAAATTGAAAGAACAACTCAGGTTTTCATTTGAATTTAACTCGGAAAGTATTCGCGTCAGTAATCCCCGTTAAAGCATCAGTACATTTTTCTGAAAGATTAATAATTTATTTCTGCTACTGACTTGTTGAATTATTGTCGACTTCAGAAGTGTAGGCCGCATTTTGTTCACAATTCTACGCTGCAAATGTTTGCACACGTTTAGAATGAAATCGTCTTGCATTGTACTTGCAACAAATTGACAATTGATACTGAGTTGGAAATAGTTCTCAGCTTTCTTGTAAGTCTTGTTTATACTTCTGAGACAACCATAAGCACAAGCATAAAAATTAAAAGTGAAGAGAGAAAAGTGTGCAACAATATGAAACTTATTTAATTTTTTTTCTGCTTGCACTCGCAACTGTGAACAAAGTGCCAGGCTTTAAGCAGCGTCTACACGAGCAATTTTTCTTTTGCAATTTTTCTTTGACAATTTTTAATTGTTCGTGTAGACGTGCAAAAATTGGCAATTTTTCTTTGACAAAGTTCCTAGACGAAAAGCTAGCATGTTTAGCTTTTCTTTGGCAAATAAAAACTGTCAATACGGAAAATTGCTCGTGTAGATTGTCAAAGAAAATGACGTCAGTATTGGTTTCCAAGCCCCGCGCAGACCAACACAACAACAAATCCTTGCATATACGACGGTCTTACCATATTTTTGTGCGTGTCTGCTGACCAAATCAGCGCAGGCGTGCAAGAAAAAAATGTCAGGGAAAAATTGCCGGTGCGTCTACACCGTGAAAGTTCTTTGTCGAGGAAAAATTGCCAAAGAAAAATTGCTCGTGTAGACGCCGTTTAATGCGCTGTTTCACTTGTTACTTTTTTTCTAAATGACCCGTGACATGAGTTTGGAGTTTCTGAAGCGTCATGATTGTTCAAATACAATAAAGACTGAGAAAATTCCCACGGAGAACTAGCATCGCGAGTTGCCAAAACACACACAAACAAACAAACACAAAAAAGGTGTATGCTTTGCTGCGGTGTTTACTCAAAGGTGTTGGAGTTTCACACTTGGTGATTATTTTGACAGTCTATCATTATACTAAAGCATTTGTAATGGGCAATAAGAGTGGAAACTACATCCTGTCTCCCGGTTTTACTGATTTTGTGCCACATTCCGCACGTCCTGTTGTTTCTTGTTTTGTTCACCAAGCAGAACCGAAGCGTCAGCGCGCTTTTACAATGGTCTTGAACAAAATGGAGAATGGGAATGTAAAAGATAGTATGCAAGGCTTCATTAACAAGGTCGAGGACGAGGTCCAAGATACAGGGAAGCGGAAGGCCCAGGGAAAAGGATTGTCTTTGTCATTGTCGAGCGGCACTGCTCGCGTGGCCGTGTTCCAAGGATGCACAATTTGTGGGTAGATGCGGTACGTACGTCTGTGAAAAACGGTGTCTAATTTATTACATCGATCAAGATAACTCATGATTGCAATAACTACCTTAGGATGCGAGCAGTCTCTTTCTGTTCCTCAGAATCACTCAAGGAGACACAAAAGTCGAACGGCGAAGCGGCGAGCGAGTCGGCGAGAGACTGATAGCCAGGAGAATCGCGTCTGCAATCCCCCTGGCTGGCAGTCTCTCGCCGACTTGCTCGCTGCTTCGCTGTTCGATTTTTAAAGAGACTGCTCGCAGTCTATAACTGCCTGCGAACTTGATCGAACTTCACTTTCATTGTTTAAAAGACTGAGATGTTTGTGGACATTTACAATATAGAAGCACGCATGCGCACAGGACCACCGCACTGGCTCATCACTGCCCTGGCGTGCGTTTCTTGAATTCGCAGGGCCTCTGTCCTTCTTATGCAAAAAAATGATGCCTGAATACTGTCTTTCAATTAATCTTCTGCTTCAAAAATGAATGCTTTGCTCGGCTCCAGCTTCAATGACATTTACATTGCTTCTTCTCTCAGTTTTGCTTGCCTGATTTACAGAAAGCGTTCTTAACTTCGTTGACAAACAAATCATAACAAATAAACGTGTAAAGAACGAGAAGAGAAATACAATAGATTAACTTTCCAAAATATGCGCCAAGTTATAGCTTCGAGATCGAGAAACAATCCGCTGCGCGCTTCGCTGGTTTTAAGCTGACTCGTTCCCAGTCTCTTCCTGTTTGTATTCTTATGGCAAACTTGAAGAGGGAAGATTGGGACGAGAAGAAGAAGTGGAGGCGAAGGGGATGATCATCGGATGAATTATGGCGAAAGTAGAGGGGTCTGATTGCATCCCCCCCGCCCCCAACCCCCCAAGGTGTTGGTGTAACTTTGTTTTGTTCAGGGCTTCTAGGGTTAAGTATGAACAAGAAGAAACTGCGACTTACGTTTTTTAGGTAGAAATTCATGTCACAATTGGAGTGATTAGAAACGGTGGAGTTGACTTGATCGAGACACTGCTTAGATTTATAGTCAGCCTTGAAGCCAAAGAAGGAGAACATGATGATACTCGCCCAGATGGAGGTCCCGGTGTTTGCCAGCGCACAGATGACTGAGTCAGTGAAGAAATTGTTTTTGGGTTGGTTTAGACTTGCAAAGCTTGATATTCCTCCGTAGCCGATTCCGAGGGAGAACACAATTTGTCCCGCTGCGTCCAGCCAAACTTGAGGATCTTTTAAACGTTCCGTCTGAGTGAAGGAAGAAAAGAGAATCAAAGTTGTTTATACAATTGTAATACAGGGTACACGTCATAAATGTGTGTCGAAGATGGCGCAGTACATACATAAATACATATATATTCCAGGTGCTACCCGCGGGGATTTTCAGTAACCTTTGACAGCAAATATTTTGTTCAGTGCGGTTACTGCTTCTAGTCGGAACGCAATCAGTGGCTCACAGGGACATTAAGTGTTTGCACCCTCAGTTAACCAGACCACAGCACCGGGATTACCCTAATCTTTTCGAAAAGTGCGTTGGTTCATTTAGGTCGAGAGTCCAGACCAAAGGCTTAACGTCCCTGTCCACGGACGCTGTGGCGAGAAAAAGTCGCACAAAGTTCCGTCCTCCACCAGGTCGGGGATTCAACCCCAGACCTTTTGGTTGGCAGTCTGAGTTGTTACTAACTGCGCTAACCTCGCACACAGTGGTCGAGTTGTTAGCGTGTCTGTCCAACTCGTGTCTCTAAAGTTGTGAGCTCGAACCTGCCCAGCTGTCTGGTCACTTCGTTGCGTCTTTGAGCAAGGCACTTCACTCGACTAGCTCCATTCAACTCAGAGCATGAACGAGTACCAGCTTCTGCTGGGGACTAACCTAGGATGGATTGGTGTCCTTTCCAGGGACAGGAGGGGAGTCATCCTTTAAATACTCGGAAAGCAGAGATAAGAGCCGGCTTTATGAGCCACCGGGCTCGGGACGAGATTGGGACAGGACTTAATCTCTCTCTCTCTCTCTCTCTCTCTCTCTCTTGTAAATGTTTATTCGTGTACGTTTCTACGGTTTCATTATGCGTGTGCACTTGTACGTATTCGTATCTCGATTGAGGTATGATCACTTTACATTTGTCCTTACCTGGGGTACCAGAAATACAGCAAGCCCCTGAGCCCAGCCTTCCAAATGGACCCCAGTGAAGAAAAGCACCACAAGTAAGGTGATTATAAGAATAAGTAGAACATACAGTGCCTGTGGAAGGAACAAACAAGAAGCAGGTCACGTGGCTGTATGAAGATTGGTCCCACTCCGTTATACTCCACTTAATTACTGCTTCTGGCTAACGCCATGAAGTTTTTAATTTCCTAATAAAGTGGGACCCCGATTCAACGAAGTTCCAAGGGACTGGGCGAATTATTTCGCTATATCTAAAACGAATACCCGATATAACGATGTTACCAAACTAATATCAAAAACTTCGTTACATCGGGGTTGCAACAAAAGTAAAGCAGACCTTGATACATCTTCGAGTGTTCTGACAGATTTGTTCAAGTCTACCTTGGACAAAGAAAACATCCCAAACGACTGGACTAAAGGACTCATTGTAAAGCTCCCCAAGAAAGGCGATCTCCAGAACTGTGACAACTGGAGAGGAATCACCCTGTTATCTCAGTCCCCAGCATTGTCTTCTGTAGAATCCTATACTCGGAAGAATCGAGACAGCCATTGAAAATAAACAAAGAGAAGAGCAAGCTTGTTTCAGGAAGGGAAGAGGATGTATAGGTCAGATCTTTGATCTGAGGAACATCATAGAACAGTGCCTATAGAGGGGAACTGCCCACTGTACATCAATTTCATCGACTTCAAGAAAGCTTTTGAAAATATCCATCGTCCCACCCTCTGGAGGATTGTACAAATGTATGGAATTCCTTCAAAGATCATTACATTACGTTAATAGAGAAGTTTTACAAACATTTTGAGTGTAGCGTCATCCTGGATAATTCACTCTCTGATTGGTTACCAGTGAAGTCCGGTGTAAGGCAGAACTGTATCCTCTCTCGATCCCATTCTATTCTTGGTTGTCATCAACTGGATCATGTGGCAAAGCACACAAGACAAACAAAGAGGCCTCTAGTGGACTTTGTTATCGCAATTACAAGACTTAGTCTTTGCTGATGACCTGGCAGCTCTCTCAGTTAGGCAGACTGAATAGGCATGGTATAAACAAACCGGGCTCAACATTGGTAGAACCAAGACATGCGTAATGTGCTTCAATGCCACACCAACGTCAACAATTACAGTCAGCGGCGAAACACTCGAATTTGTAGATAATTTTACCTACTTTGGTAGCCTCATTAGTAAGGATAATGGAGCACAGAAGGACATCAAAGCAAGACTATGGAAAGCCCGAGATATAACGCTTCAACTATTTTGGAGTAATTTGACAAAACTTTAAAGACCAAGCGAAAACTACAATTGCCCTTTATACATTTTCAAACATTTCGAGCAGGCTGGTAAATTAAAATAACTGTTTGTCTGTACGTACCCTTGATGCTGATCTTAAACCTTTCATGACAAACAACCAAACCAGAGTCCAAGACACCAAAATGAAACCAAACAACTTGCCATTGAAACCTTAAAATAAAGTACAAACTTATGTTACTGATAAATTAAAGGTGATTGTACGAAACTGCAACTAAAAGATAAAATAGAACAGAACAAATTGGAATAGAATAGAATAGAACAGAACAGAATAGAATAGAATAGAATAGAATAGAATAGAATAGAATAGAATAGAATAGAATAGAATAGAACGCGTTGAACACAAAATGCGTATCAATTTCAAATTAAACAATATCTTTAAACAATAAATACCATTACTGTGGCTCATATCATCTGATATGTCAAGAGTGCTTCTGAACCAAAAATAACTTGCTGGGCCGGCTGATATACACTCCGGATCTGCGGTCAATATGGTGCTGTTATTGCCCACCTTCTCCGTAGCGTTAGGACAACTTTTCCACGGTAGAGTACTCGTTAAAGAAAAGCAAAAGTAATAGAGGCACCATGTGACTATCAGGCAGTAGTAAAATGCACAAATCAGTGAGTTCATTACAGTAGCGAAACCGATCCATTTTAATTTTGGTCCCAGACTCTGCCAAGACTTCAGTGGTGACTGGTGCCCAGTTCTCTGTCCGAGAGACATCTCCAAACATACCAAAGGAATTCCCGCGAGCACCAACATGATGAGGTAAGGAATAAGGAAAGCGCCTGGATAGAAACAAAGCCATAGTATGGTTGTTGTCATGGTAACCAAACGAACTAATATTTCTTAAAGAACTTTCGGCCCGGACAATTTTTGAAGGGTGTCTGGGTCTAGGGAGGGGGGGGGGACAGAAAGTGCCCGCGGCCTCTGGCTCTTAAACTGTTTAAGATACTGAAACGGAATTTGGTCGAATATAAAAAAATCGTAAAGCTTGTAACTTGATGTAGTTTAATTGATACTTGACGTCATCAATACGTGATAATGACGTCTAACTGTCACAACATCAGGTTTTTACATAATCTTGCTTCTCAGAAGCAAAAGTGGTTTCAACACGTTTCTGACTGAGAAAAACAACAAATAAATGGTGATGAAAATAGACAGTTGCCGATGCAAGGGAAAGAAATTCAACTATGGAAAGTGAAAGTCAAAGTAACTGTCTTGCATCAGCTTTACAAAATGGCGTTACGATATCGATCATGTAAGTAAATCAGTCGCCAACGTAGGAGATGGTTTGCGATCGAGTTCTCTTTGAACGAGATGCCGGGGAAATTTAAACCAGTGGACACGAGCGAAATCAAAATGGAATATTTCGAAATGCTTGGTTTAGATAGCAGAACTCATAACAATTGAAGAAGATCCAGAAAAGAAAGAGAAAAGAACAATGCGAGGCAGTCTTAAAGTGGACTGATAGCGCCCGGTAGGTCTCTTTCCAGAAAGAATTGTTGGCAAATTCTAGATGAAAGAAAAAAATACGAGTGTAGATTTTTAGAAGATATTAAAGTCGGGTTGAATATTCAAGTGATGACGCATAAGCGTTGAATAGAATTGAAATGTATTGATGAGTAGCGTTGTTACAAATTTGAAAAATTTAGTATCGGACTCAAAATAATTGATTCGGCGACATTACAAGCTCTTTTTTTTATAAAACCTCTCCTGTAAGCGTTATTTAAACTTCTGCAAGTTTCTCACAATTAAAGAGAGAGTGCGGTCCTCTGACAGCGCGAAGATCCAGATAATTGAAATCCTTTTTGAGGAGGATAAGACAAACAAGAAAAAGTTTTAAAAGAGGACATTTGTTAAGAAATGAACTGAGAAAACCCAAACCATATTGATGTATTAAAAAAATTTGAAGTCGTCGAAATAAAAATGAAGTTGGAGTCGTCAAAGAGAAAATGAGATTTTATGAAGATAAATTAAGACAACCCGAAAATTTCGAAGCAAGCGAATGTTAGAATTACAACATTTCGAAGTTGGGATAACGCCAACGACAAACAAAAGATAAATAGAACACGAGTTGATAAAATAATATTAAATAGCATTCGAAGAGACAATGGATTTGAAGTTTTTATAGTATTGCATAAAAGTATATATATTTCGCATATAACTTGCCAGAAAGTCAAATTGTGAAAGAGATTAAGATGAAGCTTACGCATGCATGTGTTATTGTTAAAAGTAAACAGATTTGTATAAGGGGAAAGCAATGAAACGGACTTGACTTTGATGAACCGACAGGATTTGTCGCAGTTTTTGTCACTAGGTTTTTGCATACACTCGATTTGTTTTTAAATGGTTAACATGTAATATCTTTTCTGTAAACATTCCATTACTTTACCAATTGCAAACAATTTTTTTACACATCTCGGTTTTCTTTGAGCCTTCGCGAAAGGGGGGGGGTGTTGTGTCACGTGGCAGTATCCTAGGCTTTAATAAATAATTTGGTTTCTTTCTGATTTAGGTTTCTATAGCAAATTAGCTTTTAATATTTCACCGCTCGTTTTGCTAGCGTTTCTCTTTTGTTTCCGACATGTGTCCTTTTGTTTGCAAACGATAAAGAAGAAGGTACAATGTAACTCGCTTTCTTTTAGGTCTACTCCCGCTTGGTTGAGACTAAAGTGGACGTTTGGCCTCTACTGGCCAACAGAAACTACAGTCGAAACTAAAGCGGAACTATGTAAGCTAATTCCCCTTGAAATAAAAGCCCATCGTTACAGAAACATGAACTGCATGGCTTTGACTATTCTTACATTTAAAAGTCCCTGTGTTGGGACTGTTTTTAACTATGACCTTCCTGCTCTGTCTTTATAAGGATCGACAATGAGGTCTGGCACTTACAAACAATTTTCTTACGCTTCAAGTTGATAGGAAAAGTAGTTCTTTGCGTTGGCTGTATGAACACTGCCTACCACCTGTACTAGTTTTATTTGACACAAACAATGTTTTACAGCTTAGCTCAGACCAGTAAGGTTTCAATTAAGTGTTTTTCATTTTAGGGCTTGGTTAACTACATGAAAGTAAGCAAAGAATTTATTGCCTTCCATTCTCTCTTACCAGCAATGATCCGTTCAAATTCATGTAAGCTGGTTCACATTTCCTTACCAAATAGTGTACGAATTGCAGTTAATAAGTGACATCGAAGTATACACTATTGTCGTCAATTTTAAATTAAATACTAAGCATGCGGCCCGAATTGGGATATTTATATAGCCCTTTGTTTAATTATTAATTTTGGTTTAGTTTTCTACTAACCTCCTCCATTTTCGTGGCAAAGCTTTGAAAAGCGCAACACATTTCCAAGTCCCAGCATGTATGTGATGGTGACTACATAAAAATCGTACTTGCTAGTCCATGGCTTTTCCCTCTTACTGTCTGTAGTCTGAGTCTCTTGATCTTTACCCCTTCTAAAATTCCACTGACCAACGTTAAATTCCTCTTTGTTAGTTTTGTTAGAACTTTGACTTCGAGCATTATGACAAGCATTTCCATTTAAAACATTCTTATCGAAACCTCTCTGCTTTTCTAATTTTAGCGGAACCAACTGAAACGTGTGATCAAATTCTTCCATTATAAATGCTCTGTTTTGATGGCCAACCGATCTAATTCGTGCCGAAGAGTCAGAATGTTTTTCTGTTGTGTTCAGTTCTTTGTTCGTTTTCGAAGTTCTTTGCAAATTTTGAGAGCTAGTGTATCTCTCTATTTGAATTCTTCGCAGTTCTGCGCTTGGGTCTAACAAAAAGCACCGATAATGACCGGTATATAAGTCATTCGCTCTTCGGGGATATATCTTCAATAGATGACTGTAAACTTTCGGCGTTTCACATTTCGTGATGGAAAAACTTCCCTGCCCTGTTTGTCGTCCAGTTCTTGAGCTTTGTGACGTCAAGTTTCTACTGCTGTCGCTTTTCTTTTTCCTTTTCTTGGGCTGTTTTTGTGAAGATTCTTGGTGAAATGAGACTCTATTGCCGTTTGGTTCTCTATGGACGTGTGCACGTGTTTTGAGGTTGCGATGCGAGTCAATTTTTGTGCTTCCTTCATCACTTTGTGGCATTGCGAACTTCACTGCGAATGAAAAACAACACCTTGTGAACGACAAATAATCTTTTCCTAAAGTTATTATAGCATCAGGACACAATGACTCTGGCCTAACAATTCATTTAATTGAGCTGACTTCAAAAAGATCTGTGGGGGAGTTTCATTTTTGTTATGAACAAATGTTTTCGCTGAATATAGGATTGCCTAGCAATCGATTTGTTTAACAAAATTATATATTTCAAAATCAATGCGCTTGGTAATTGTTTTTAGCAATAATAATAATAATAATAATAATAATGATAATAATACTTTATTACCATAGTCGCAGATAAACTCTGAATTGTTATGGTTTACATAAAAATATGAAATATGTTGT
>JAOBYE010712336.1:0-11057 GCA_025403585.1 Parazoanthus swiftii
AACACAAACACAAACACAAACACAAACACAAACACAAACACAAACACAAACACAAACACAAACACAAACACAAACACGAAACTGATAAAAGAGCAGAAAAGGCAGAAAAAACGGACGGACGGACGAACGAACAAGGAAAGAGACTTCCCCCAAAACATCCCCATTGGTAATTCCTTATCAATTCCCCAGAAAATCCGAAAAATTCGTATAAGCAAATAGTCCGTAGAAAGGCAAAAGCTAACGCCCTTGCATAAAGCATATTTTAAAGACAAATATAGGAAAAGATAAAGGGAAAATTAGTACATAACTGATAACTTAGTAAAGCTAGAACAAGTACAGCAGGCAACAACATTTTTATTATCCGTAAAATTACCACCTTTGTTTTTAAACATTACTCAGTCAATCTCTCTTAAAAGCATTTTAATAAAATGTTCACTTCTCTGTTTTAAACAATTTCAGTTCTTTGATAAATCAATAAACTAACGCAACATTATAAAAGCTAATTGTTGAATAGCTATTTGGTAAATGTAGTTTGGACAATGCGAGCGAAATTTCAAAGAATTTCTTCTACAAAAATTACTTAGTGGATTGATCCGTAATATCACGAGTCATCATTTGATTATATATACAGTTTTTTTACTGTAATGAGGGGCAAACTATGCCGCTCAAAGCTCAAAGAAACCGTTTCAGCTGTGGCATCTTTAAAAATTTAACGAACAAAACCTAGTAAAATTCAATTTTATTTCACTGAATTTGACACCCAAATATGGAATAGTCAATAATTTGACATACGAAATTTTACACCCGAGTAAATTGTGGAGCAGTTTATCTCTCATTCTGTTAAACGAGTAGCATAGGAGTATAATCTGCTTGTTTAAGAACAGTTCCATAAATACACCTAAGCTCCAATGACAATATTTTTTTTTCATTTTTTCAACAGACCAATTTCGGTATATTAAAATTCAGCCTGAAACAAATGACATCAACACGAGGCTCTCGGGAACAAAATATAGAGTTAATATGGATTATTCCTCAGAGCCTCGTGTTGATGACTTTTGTTTCAGAATTAATATTAAAATTGGTCTATCTTATTAATAAACGTAAAATCAAGTCGATTATTATGTGTTTTCTTATCGATAAATTTCTTTTGTTTCAGCTTAATTTTGCACTAATTTAAAATATGTTGAAAGACAATACAAGAAAACCATCTTACATGTCACTTGTTGCGTTCTGCAAGAGAGTTTTTATCTATGTGCATAATTTTTCTAAACATATCTCATTTTGAATCTGAACGTTTAACGTCAGTTGGTAATGTATGATTAGATATGGCTCTTCATTTTTCAATCTTCCCAACCATTTTCTTCACTGTCTCAATTGATTCCTGGCTGTTCTCGCTTCGCTTTTCCTTGTCCATCAGCAATTGCTCTGAAACAAAAATGTTTAGCATGTTAGTTACGTTGGAGATTGGACGGATTAATTTGCTTTGTTTCGTAAATCTTAAGTTAAATAATTTTATTTTAAACTAAGCTTAAAAGAACTCTGTGTGTTCTCCCGGCCAGTACTTTACTCCTTAGCAACACAGAACTTTCAGCGGCTCTTAGCACAAACAAAATTATTATTATTACAGAAACAAAGCAGAACACAAAGTGATTTTGAATACACGCGTTTGGACCTGCTTATGGCTAAAATACTAAAACTGATCACACTACATGTATAAGAGCTCTATATTCGACGTAGAATCATCCATTACGATTTAACACTACAACAACTCCACAATTGACATACAAACAATTGTTACGAGTCAATACCATAACGGTTTTAATTTACACTTGACATACAAACAATTGTTACGAGTCAATGCCACAACAACTCTACATTTGAAATAGCTAGGGAGAACTATCACAAGTCAACACCAGATCAGCGTTACAACATACAAACAACTGTTACGGGTCTCTACACTTGACAAAGAAACAACTGTCACACGTCAAAACCATAATAACTCTACAATTGACGTAGGGACAACCGTTATTAGAACAACTCTACGTTTGACGTACAAACAGCTGTCGCAAGCCAATAGTTTACCAGAACAATTTTACACTTAACGCGTTAACAATTGTTACGAGCCAACACCATAACAACTATATGTTTGACATAGAAACAACACTTACGAGTCAAAACCATAATAACTCTACATTTGACGTAGGACACTGATCTGTCACAAGCCAATACCAGAAACACTTTACATTTAAGGCGTAAAAACAATTGTTATGAGTCAACACCATAGACACACGAACAACTGTTACGTGTCTCTACACTTGACAAAGAACAACTTACCGTCACACGTCAAACTAAACAATTCTACACTTGACGTAGGGACAGTAGTCACAAATCAATGCCTATAACAACTCTATACTTGACGTAGGAACAACTTGCACAAGTGTCAAAATATCAAAAGGAGTATCACAGCTCATGTGTCTGTCTATACCTTATTTTGATTCAAAAGTTTCTCAAATCTGTCAGAGAGATCCTTGAAATCCGGTCTTCCTTTTGGGTTGGCATCCCAGCAGTTCGTCATGATTTCGTAACTGTAAATAACCATAACATTAGCATAGCTATACAATAATACGGCTAGAGGGTACTCGACCCGAGTAGGGTAGGGAGAGGAGGGGTTGTGGGCCGGTGGTTTGCTTTTTGTCAAACACGCAAAACGTGCCATTTTATGGACGAGGCTGGATGTTCCAAAGTGTTCTAATTTTCTTGAGGGATGGGTACATACTACTGTGATCAAAGTACATTAATTAAGTGGTTTTTTAGAAGAAGTTTAAATGTCTCTTTAGTTGCCTTTGTAAATACACATTTGGAGCAGCAATATAAGGCGCTGTTGAACGAGCATTAGGCATTATTTCAGTCACAGTTCAACAAAAATTATCTCCACTGAATACAGCATTTATCATAAATATTCTCCTCGTATCCCTACCCTCGGCATGTTCTTAGCATGTTTTCAAATTTTGGGATTTTTTAGCCTCAACATTCTCATAAAAGAGGTTCTTATAGAAAAACGTGTGTAACGTTGAAAAATGTACAAAGTACAAAAGACGCGCATTATATCATTTTCTATCGACTGACCCTCCTGTTTATTACATTAAAAAGTATTGAAAAACTATACCACTTTAAAAGTATCTGCCAACGAGAAATTGCACAGCAGTTTATGGATGCAAGTTAATAACCACACTTTATCAGACGGCACGTCCCACATGGAATGTTCCAAATCCTCAGAAACTAAGTCAGCGATCACTTTGGTTATCACATCATAATATGGGGTCGCAGTACGGTTCGTACAAACGTTTTCCTAATAATGTACATGTATATCGCCAAAGAGGTTATATCACAAGTTTAGAGACAGAGTCTTGTATTACTCACTGGCTTTTGAGTGAGTTAAATTCTCTTTTAAGAGTTAAAACTCTTCAGATACATGAACGCCCAAAGAAAAAGATGTGGTGTGATAGTTGATTGAGGCTGGTCGTCAGAGATCTAGAGTGCCTCGTTTACATCACACCGAATATATATTTTTGTACCTTGTTACCAACAAAATGAGAAACAGTGTAACCTTGCTGTGCAGGAGAGCTTTTTGCGGCGGCACCACATACGGGAAATACAGCGCTCAGTGCTGCTGCATTCGGTGCTCTTAACGCTGCGTTTTTCTCGGAACAAAAGCAATGCGTCCAGCGTTCGATACGGGACCAAAAAGTGTCCCGGCGAAATCACTTCAAGGTTCACCGCTTTGCTTTTATGACCGCACAAGCTACCCGGTATATAGTAAACGAAGCCTAAGACTATGTATTAATATGTGTACCGTAATGCTCACAAATCGCAGATGGTGGGTCTCAACAAACGTTGTACAAACAACTCATAATAGAATTGACTACTGTGAACGATAAAAACGCTTGGGCCAACCGAATTCTAGCCGTTTTTTTATTATGTTTTTTTAAGTTTCATTTTTAGTTTTAGTTTACATTTTTTTCGCCGCGGAATCATCCCACCTCCAGGTTCATCTAAAGAAGTCACTCAGTCGTGTTATAATACATTAAGTTACTCACATTTCGTCCACACAGCCCTCTGGCTTCTCAAGGCGTGCCCCTGTCTTTAATGTCTTAACAATCTCCTTGGCATTCAGCCCACCCCAAGGAGTTAAACCTGAAAATGACTGGAATAATTAGGAACCAATTCAAGAAAATTCTTTCTCAAGTTATTGTGGAGAAGGAAAGGTAGTATATAAGATACTTTGTTTTGGGTTTCAAGCAAAGTAATTTGTCCTTATACGTCCTAGAATGACTATGACTATGACAATGGCAATGGCTATGACTATAACTGCTTATACGTATTTCATCGGGGAACTATTTTTACAGGGCTGTTTAAATTATATGTAAACTAAAATATATTACATGTTCCGTGAGGGAATCTTCACTCAAACCCCTTGCCTCGCTAGCTATTATTGTGTTAACGCTTACTTAACCCTTTCAAACACGACAACTCTGGTGTTGCTAAATTCTCCTATCTAAATGGTATCCATACTTTTATTTTCAAAAGATTGGGAGAATTCAGCTTTTGATATTGGACAACTGCAGTGTGTGATCAATTCTTATATTCTCACAGCATAACAGCTTATTTTGTATTGTTATAAGGGGGGGGGGGGGGGGGCGGATTTTATAAAATGGATGGGGCTGAAAGGGTTAAGGAAAATACTATTACCCACCTCCAGTCTCTATCTCCCACAGCAGAACACCAAACGACCAAACGTCCGATTCTTTTGCAAAGACAAACGTCTCGATAGCTTCTAGAGCCATCCATCGAATAGGCAATTTTCCCTAGTAGGAAAACAAGTTTTACTAAATTTACCAGAAGCATGAAAAGCACGTTTCGAAAACAGTTTGTCTTTTAATTCCGAGCGTGCGGCTCTCTGAGTAATAAAATTCAGTCTGCGAAGAATTGTTCCTTGAATATTTTACTCTGCGATTTTTAAGTGAATTTATCCACGTATCATATTTATGTTACGGTTTTAAATCTTACATTCTAATACCTTTATTGTAGCTGATTTTATATTAGGTACCACGAATAAAGATGTGTGTGTATAGTCTTAGCTGTGCTTCGCGAAAGGATCTGATCCGGGATTGGTGTAGAGGCAAAATGTTTACAATAATCGTTATGGCACAACATTCATATTACCTTATAAGTTCTCAAAGCACTGGTCTTAGGTGGTAAAAAGCTACTTAAATGCCTTATCTCCAGAGTCCGAAAGCCCTAGATCGCAAACTGCGCAAGATGAGAGGCCGGTGGGAAGTACTTGCCAAGTTGTATGATCTTGACTTGGTTTATCAAAATTACTTAATGTCGTACTTTGCCTGTTACACTGGGTTCGTGTACATCTCAGTGCAATGTGTGCAGAAAAAACACAAGACTCCCATAGATCCATTCGTGGTCTTTGCATTTCCGGCTGAAAGCGTTCTAAACACCATATTCACAAATGGTTGCCGCGCTGAACAGACTGCTTTCGAAAAAATGAAAACGAGGCTTGGTAGGTCGAAAGGATCATACAAATCAATGCGAAATGATTTTCAAACACAAAAAGATTTTTGAAAAAATATAGTTATACTAGCCCTTCTAAAACTTCAATATGTCTGACTCAAAGAGTGCTTTGCCTCGTACATAAGAAACCAGGTTTTTACTCGTGGCCACAAGTTGTGAATACGGTGTATACAGTAAACAAAACAATTGTCAAAATTACCGCTGTTTTCTTCTCGTAAACTCCCTCCGAATAGATATCACGGGACATGCCGAAGTCGGCGATCTTTCCTCGATAATCTTTAGTAAGAAGAACATTCCTTGCAGCGAGGTCTCGGTGGATGCACCGCTTCGATGCCAGGTATGACATTCCATTTGCCACATCAAGGGCCAACATGAGTTTGGTCTCCTTATCAATAGTCGTACAGGCTTCAATCTTGTCTTCATTTTTCTGAGTTCGATTATTCTTGAGGTAATCGTGAAGGCAACCGTTCGCAGCAAATTCAATCACAATATAAAGGGCATCTTGGGATAGAAAAGAATCAATTAACTTTGATTTTTTATGATGCTTTTGCTAACAAATGTCGTTTGTATATGGTTCTAATCTTTATTCAGTCCGTATCTAAAAATAATTAACAAGGTAAAAAATCGAATTCAGTAAGAAACGAGAGTGTCATACAACGTCTTGTGCTAGTCTATTGATAAATCACAAATCTGACTTTCCACCCTTTAAACTGAAACATTTGTCACTAAAGCCAAAAGCTAAGCTACGTTTATGTTAGAGAAAACATTATATGAAGGCATATTAATATATAAAGCAAGAGTAAGGTCTCGGAGAACAAGGGCAAGTGATGTTAACACCGCAGTAACGTGTTTTAAAACTAAAATATTCAAAAGCTGTTAACGTTGAATTCAGTCTTAAAATAAAACGATTATTTGCAAGATACACATCGCACACTTGCTATTATCAAGTTTACGCAGTATTAATGATTATCCATACTGTAGTATTTTTTGCGCCCCAAGAAAGAGAAAGACAGAGACAGAGAGAGAAAGAGAGGGAAAAAGAGAGAGAGAGAGGGGGGGGGGAAGGGGGGGGGGTTAAAAAGTGCCTGCGCCATAGCCAAACCCGGCTTCCTTAAGAAGTAACCAAATACAATATAACGTCAGAGTTTTGAATTTTTTCATAAAGTTTACTAAAGTTCACTTTTTTGCGTACCTCCTTTTGTACTTGCCCCAATGAGGTTGACCAGGTTTGGGTGGCTACCAACCGTTGACATGATTTCTAGTTCCTTCCATAGTTCTCGTTTTTCTTCCTCGGTAGCATTTTCTGATTGAATAAAACATCTTATATTACTGCAGAGTTCGTGTGCTTTCCTTCGAACTAAAAAAAGATCGTAGATGCGCGGAAGCGCACAATTGAAATGAAGTGGTAAACCTGTACAGCTGACAATCTAAGTAAGAGATTTAACAAGAAGAACACGTATTTGAAACACACTTTCAGCTTTCATTTTGGAGCCCTAATTTCATATTATTTCGCAATCTTGAAAGAGCTCCGTTCCTTGGTTGTTTTCTTTTATTCCGCCTCTAATCGTCTTCCACCCGGGGACTGCATGGAAAAATTGAGATGGCGGTCATGTTGTGAAACGACTTGATTCCTGCTATGGATACAAGTAAAATGCGGACGTGTTGTGAAACGAATTGATTCTTGTTGTGGGAAGTAATAAGCTAACCAAAAACTGCCTACAGGCCAAAGCTCGTTCATTTACTTAGAACCATAAAACAGGCCTGGGTAAGGCGTTCTACACACCTTTCACAGTCTTAACTGCACACTCGATAGATCTATTTCCATCCAGAAGAACTTGACCCTTGTAAACTGCTCCAAAAGCTCCTGAACCCAACATCTTTGACAGCTCTAGGTTTCCTTTGGGGATCTCTTCCCAGGTGCAATCAATCTCGGATATGGGGTTCCAAAATAACGTCTCCACTTTCCCCTCATCATAATGGTTTGCCTGGACAAAAAATACAAATTTGATTTAAGGATACGTCGCACATGCTGCAAAATGAATTATTAAGCAATGTGCGACTGGTACCAAACTTTTCGGCCAGCGACAAAACTTCAAAGGGTTCGCGAGTGAATTTTGTAATCTTTCGCAGGCAAACAGACACTCAACCGTTGCTATGTTGAAGTCGACTGTCAGCAGAAATTACAACGACATAATTACAAGATATTTGCAAAATGCAACCTTTCGTCGGCAAACTTGGAAACACCCAACATTAGGAGCACAAATGAAATTTTACCCCCCCCCCCACTCCTTCTAGAGTTGCTTATCGTTCAAAGCAAGATTTTAATGGCGGCATGTCGAAGAAATTAGCATTTATTGACTGTATCATGTTGACAATATAACTAACATCTGGTACAAGCTTTTAGTAAATAAACAGAGCTTTTTTACTGCATCCCATGTATTCCCCAACTTTCGGGAACTCGCGAAATAAATGACAGGGAGCTAGAAAGGATTAGGAAAAGTTTCATGCAATTACACTTTCTCAAAGACATTAAGTAATTTATTGGAATGAGTCCATTCAGAAATGTTTAACCATGCAAGTGCAATTTCAAGTTGTTAGGTTGTTAGTTTCACAACTGTCGCATTCCTGACCCTGCTGACTTAATTAAGTTTTACTACGTTAAGTAAAAGAAAAACTGTACCTGGGCATGGCTGTTAGTTTTAGATTCGAAACCATCGACATCCTTGGAAGATAAAGTACTGGTTAATTTCAATATTCTTACTATGTTACGATTAATAGAAAAAATTATTTCCAATTCTACATAATAGAACTATCGTTATCAGGTAATTCAACTATCTCTGCGCTAATCTACTGGTGAGCATGTGATGGTAATTTGAGATAAGGTTATATCCTGATTAGCTTCAATTCTTAACCCTTAAACGTTGGGCCTTTTTCAGTTTTTGAGAAACTGAACCAACATTGAAGGGGATGGGTGTGCTTACAGATAAAAGCTGGCCATGGCATGTAAGCAGTTTTAACTTTGCTAATTACTTTCCATGACAATATTAAGGTTTTAGTTAAGAATTGTTGCTATAGAAACGATCACTGTACAACATACCCGCCATCTTGGCCGCCATCTTAATTTTATTTCAATCTTAAATTAATTTAAGTTTAGCAAATTTGCAGGAAATTTCTTTGATTTTAATAGAAAACATGTATTTAAAGGCTCAAATAGTAAGATATTCGAAAAGAAAATGAAATGAAAATAGAAGACATTTAGTGAAGAAATTTCCATTTCTGAATTAAAACTTCAATTTGCATAATTAATTTCACATAAATTTTAAATCATGACGTCATCCAATTAACGTCAGAAGACGTGCTAATAATTGGGCTACAGGTACTGCAAGTTTCATTTTAATTGCTATAAGGCTTCAGGATTTAGCTTGGAAAAACCTGGGGGGGTCCGTAGAACCCCCCCTTAAACGTTTAAGGGTTAAGCAATGTTCGTCTGGTGTATCGCGGGGTACCTTGGGAACATTAAGAACAACAGGTTCTTATTATATGGAATATAAAACAGTACTGTTTGTAGCAGTGAAGTGTCTTCTATTTTAACATATACATGCAATGTTTCTCCTTGTAACCTAAAGTTGAAAACAAGTTATCTTATCTGAACAAACTTTGTATTTCACTAACCTAAACGGTCGTTAAGCATCAGTTGTATTCAAGCTTTGATCATTCGCAGAAACGTAATAGACCCTATGCATAAATGGCGGCTATTTTAATAATCTTTTGTCTGTATTTAAACTAGCCTGACTAGCCTCGTTCAGGTTAACATATTCTTTTGATTTTTTGACTTAAGAACTAGGCTAGTTAAACTAATTTAAATGGAAACAAAAGAATATCAAAATAACCGCCATTTATGCATAGGGTCTATGAGAATCTACTTAAGAACTTAGTGCAAATGTCAGGCAAAGTCACAAAGGAAGACTCCTGTGACGCCGATACGCCATATTGTGTAGGTTCTGAGTAACTAGACAGGCGCAGATGTCATATCTTATTCTTCTGGTTTCGTCTCTTACTGCGTCTTCGAGACACATGGCGGAAAAAAAGGTTTATGTCCAACCCGACCAATCCATTAGCTCTGGTGTAATTGACTTGTTAGACCGACTTGGGGTTGAAGGTGAGTGAACGCATTAGGTGATGAACACAAATATTCGAGTACTGTAGGTTCAACTAACACAGTGGGCCAAAACTGAGAGAGAATGAAAGAACGGCGTGGAACAGGTGTCACAACTTTTGAATTGTTTCGATCGAGGCATTGCTGTGAACCAATGAACACACAAGCATTTCTTCAGGAATGCACAATAGAAAACTATGACTTATCAGCGTCACAGGAATTTTTCTGAAAACATATATGTGGTAAGTTTTCATTGTTAGCCTGGTGTTCTTAATTCTATTGGTCCTTATACGTGAGTGTTTACTGTGTCACATTTATCATTACCAATATCGTTATCGTTCCTTTGATATTTTTTATATTCTTTACTTTTTCCTTATTTATTTTTCTTATTCTTTCATTTTTCATTTCCATTTCTTTATCATTTTTTTTTATTCTTTTCTTTGTCATTTCCCTTTCATTATCGCTACCATTACCATTATCATTTTCTTTTTCGTTTCCTTTATCGTTAACATTATCATAACGTCATTATCAGTATTATAATTGTCATTACGACTATTATTTTTTTACTTTAATCATTTTCTTACATTTATTTGTTTTTACACAGGCAGCTAAACAGACAGACGGAAAAATACATACCTACATACATATATACATTCATACATACAAAGACATTAGAAAGGTAGTTATATATAGTTAAACAGCTGTCTTGCAAAAATACAGCTACATACCTTGGACTTATGCAGTTCGATATCGATGTGATATTTACGTAATCGTTCTTGCTGTGCACTGCGTCTCTTCCGGTACCACAGAACTAACACCGCCATAGCAACCAGCAGCAGTAACATAATGACAATCAGAGCGATTGCCCAACCAGCAAGACCCTCTTTACAAATAAAATATAATTAGTTAAATTGCCTTTCATTTTACAGAATGTACAATAACGCAAACAACACCAAAGTTATTTTCCACTGAGGAATTTAGGCACACAACTATATTTTGTTTCAAAGTTACTCCACTTATTTGTTGTATGCCTCTGATTACATCAATTCCAATTTGAAATTGAAGACTAAAACATGACTTGTGCTCTAAGTTAAACAAGTTTTTCCCTAAACTTAATGAAACAAGATTTGGAAGAAAAGTCGATTGATGATTGTGTTAAACATACTTGCCATAAAAATGAAGAGGCTTCTTGTTTTCCATCATTTTGTTTGCTAGTACCTACATATATTTATATAGTTGCCTTTGTATGTATGTATGTATGTATGTATGTATGTATGTATGTATGTATGTATGTATGTATGTATGTATGTATGTATGT
>JAOBYE010712347.1:0-11055 GCA_025403585.1 Parazoanthus swiftii
AAAATTATTAATGTAGGAAGAAAATTTAAAAACTAGGAACTTTCGTTATTTACTGTCTTCCGTCTATGAGAGAGAGGAAAATTCAGCTTTTCGAATGGATGGGATTCGGCAGAAATCCCCTGTGCTCAGCCCCTTTGGAATTTTTAGTGAAAAAGCAGCAGCTTTAGCAGGAGCGATAGCGCTGTTTATCAGGAGGCGAAATTGCGAAAACTCGAAGTTCCAGAGATGACGAGTGAGAGAGACGAGTTCACCTTGGAGAAGATCCATTCAGCCCTGGAACTTCTTACTATGCATATGGATAATCGTTTTGCTGAGCTTACCAACGAGCTTAGCACTTTTAGATTAGAGATACAAGCTGAAGTTAAAAGTATGAGAGAAAATCTTTCGGAACAAGCCTCAAGTTTAAACGAACTGTGGCATAGGAATGAGGAGCAAGAAGGGATAAGTCACACCTTGAAGAAGCAGCGAGATGAGATGGCGAAAGAGATTGCTGAGCTGAGAAAAGAGCTCAAAGAACAAAAAGAAAGAAACATCAATCTGGAGGCGTACACAAGGAGTGAAAACCTCATCTTCCGAAATATTCCCGAAGAAGAAAACGAGGATACTGGAGAAATCATCCGGAAAATTGTGAAAGACGAGATTAGATTGAACGTCGACAGTATGCGTTTCCACGCCATACACAGATTAGGTGAACCCGGCAGCGGTAAGTCAAGGCCAATAATTGTAAGATTTGTTTGCAGAGAGGACTAGGAGATGGTATTTGGAAAACGTTACATTTTCCGGGAGAGCAGCGTTGATTACGACAACGTTTACATCACTCTCTACTACCCAAAAGAAATTCAAAAGGAACGAGGAGAATTGATCAGGGCGATGAAAAAATCAAAAACGAGATGGGGGAGCAAGAGGTCCCTCCTATAAATGTTCAACAGAAATTTTTCCTCACAAAAACAACAGTTCCTCATTTACTTTACCGGAACAAGAAAGAAGCCTCATAAAGGACCGTGCTGATAAAGTATCACGCCGTTTTAAAAAAGACTTCTTGTCAAATGAATTCGAGGACTCAACCAGCTCGAAATTTGCCAAATTCAAACTCGTAACCTTTCGTAGGGAACAGAATTTACATCACATGAAAGCGTCACACAACTAAAAAAACTACAAATATTAGCTTTGTAGTTGTTTACACTACTAGATGTAACTGGCGAAGGTGTCTCGATAATCATTTGATTTGAATAAAACCGAACAATAAAGCTAACTGTATAAGCCCTTAGAACAGGTCTCATAAAAGCATTTCCTGGTGCCTCTAGACCTTACACAAGCCTTATCCAAAATTTAATCAGAAAGTAAATTAAACTAGTCTTATCACTATTAATTCCAAAACAACTCTTCTTTACCGTCTGTAAGTCTATAGTTGTTAACGATTGTGTAAATGCTATTTTAAGTTGTTTTTAATCCTTAAAATAAACGTTTAGAACATAACAATTTAGTTGAGTTGAATTTTTTGAGGCTCAGCAAGCATTTGTGTTAGTATTTACGTTTTAATCAAATACGACGTATTGATATACACGTACTTGAGTTGTTTAAAATAAAGTTTTTTTTCGATCGACCTCAAGCGAACTACAACTAATTTATGAACAAGTACTACTACTACAGCTAGGTTAGATAGCTTGAAGAAAACTGTTTAAATTTTAATTCAATTTCTGACCCTACAGTATGCTCAAACCAACATATAAGGCGATGTACAACATCCCAACTAAAGCGGCTGCATATTAAACTCATGGAACGTTTATCCCTGAAAATCTGGGAAGCTAGGAAGAATATGTAAACTCTCTTGATTCTTTACAGATTAAAATTGTTTTTTATGTAAGAAATACGAATGTCACCACTCGATTGAGCAACTCTTCTAATGTGGACTTAACTCTGCTTTTGAAATTGAGATAATCTCCGACAGATGGAAACAGCTTGGACCCCAAGCAATCCATTTGTTAGGGACTTCCCTCGGTGTTTTGGTAAGAAAAACTAAGAAAACGTTTGCAGTATTCTGATACAGATGCTTTGCAACTGAGAGAAAATGTTTATTCAGTGCATAAATCCATCATGAATTATTTCATACTTTTAACTTAGTATTATTGATTGAACTAAATTCAGCGGGACGTTGCCTTCGGACAATACACAAAGTCGGATGCGTTCGGACAGGTATCAAATATGAAGTTGCAGGTGACTCCACTACATTGAAAAATGTACTGATGGATTTAAACGTTTATTGTAGAATTAAAATTACCAAACATGGGAAACTATTTCGCGATTTTGAGCTTTTGGGGGGAAAAGTTTGGAAATTCAGTAATTGGAATGAGTTCTGCTAGTTGCAAACTTACAGAGAGTAAAGGCGGGGGGTATTATAAACAAAGCCAGGAAGAAGTCTAATTGATTTTATGTTCACATAATCAAAATTTATAGATATGGGAACTGAGTTTACTACCATAAATCAAGTTTCGTTATTCAGAGGTTACTGAATTACTTCCCTTAAGTGTTGCAAACTCTCTTAGGGAAAATTTCCACCATTATTAAGTAACACGACGTCATTCGAGTTTTAATTTCGCGATATAATAGAGCGTGGATGTGTATACTATGAAACGAAAGCATCTTTCCATTTCTGTTTACAGTTTGTAAGGTTCGAAAATGAAAAGCATTGGTTTTAAAACATAATAAAGCAAAAATAATGCACCAGCATAAAATATGGCGGTTAAGTTTTCGAATTCTAACTAAAGCTTTAGAAAAGAAGTCGTAAAACTGGGCATACTTACAGTTTGAAGGGGAAAGTAGAAGCCATTTTTGCCTGAATCGAAGTCTACTTGAGAAATACGGACAAGTGTCACTTCTTGGTTCGCGACATGCATGTGACGCTTGCAACTCAAACGTGCATCTGTGTTTGATCAATTCTAATCTTTTAGGACATTGTTCAGTGATCCGTTATAAAGTTGCTTTATGGAGAAGGTTGACAAATGAATAGCAGTTGCAATTTTGTGCAATTTTTGTTTTCGACTGTAAGCACACAAATGTAATTGCCGTCGCTTGTCAGTGGATATTTTTTCCCAGGTTCTTGGGGTTTCAACCGAGAAGTGCAGCTATAAAGAAGACTTGTGGCTGCGAGGAGTGTTTTTTGCTCAATTATGACGCTGCAAAAAGGGCGACAATCGAGCTTGCCCCAATCCCCCAAACATCCAAACTAACGTGGTAGTCTGGTAACTAAAAGGAAAGGCTACCCAGCCTTCATTTTGAATAACATGGCGGTTCAAAACACAGGCAGCCAAAGCTGGGGGTTAGTCTAATTCCCATACAAAGTCTATTAAAAAAAATGCAAAGGTGCTGGAACTTGCCAAAATTCGTTGCCTGAAACGACTTCCACTCTTGATTTCGGTTGAGTTTCATCGCTGTTGCTTAAAACTCTCTTTGCTTTTGATGGCATCGCAATTCCACCAAAGAATCAAACGAAAAACTGATAAAAACTTGTAATTAAAATAAATGTCAACAAAACTTGCAGAAAACCCCTTGCAGATCAGTGCTCGTGTGTAGTTCAAATTTTCAGCTTCATTTGCGAAACGGTAATGAGCAATCGATTTCTAAAAATCTGAACAATTGTCAATAATCTCAGAGATAAATTAAACCTTCTCAGATCAGTGATCACCGTAACTCTAACTGCATATTAAAATTTGAATTGCGACCTGGACGAGAAAACAATCGACTGGGGAAAAATCTTCCTTGGAGACCTAAGACTTGCTTGCAATTTTCCTCATAAGTTGGTACCCTGGGGTTGGATTTTGTCGAGGCGCGACCGTTGGTGTTCTCCCAAACACCCAAATTGCAAACCATTGCGTAATTTTAAATGCATTTCTCCTTACTTTTAAGAGATATGATGCTTTCCAGAATCAAACATCTGTCGACAATTTCTTTGCAAAAATCATCATGATTTGCAGCTCAAATTTGTGTTGAAGAAACCACGTTCTAAACGTAAATGTGAAGTAAGTGTCACTTCAGTATGGAAACCATAACAAGGTAGAAGATTCACAATCAAGTTTGGAACTTTATTCAACACAGCTTTCATGCAAGAACCTCTCAGAGGAAGAAGAAAATAACTCAGTGCAAACTGGATAGTGTTGCTGCTAACAAAGCGGAAAAACGAGTATTGGGCACGCAGTGCACTGTTAAGGTTATCATTACTAGCTCGGTGCAGGTTTCCTTCAATTTAAAATGTTTCGTGTCTTGCGTAATCCTTGTCTGTACTTCAAAAATACATGTCTGGTGAAGCAGTTATAAATAGGTTGGTAGATGCACTTGGATTTTATGTCTACCAAAGAAAAGCAAACCATGTTTGAAAAACAGCATTTTGTATACATAATATTCAAATACTAGCATAAACGGTGTATGTATTCACAAGTTTTCAACTTTTTTTTCTTTATCCAGTCCAACAGTTGTAAACAGGAGTACCTTGTTATGATTTGTAGTTAGTAATACAAACATACATCAAAACGCCCAACAAATGTGTTCTTTTTTGAAACTAAGGCTGTATGGTTTTGTAGAACGTTCGGAAAAAAAATTGATTCAAGACACAGGAAGAAACTCAAATTCAGTTTTGCGCTTTAGATATCTGTAGTATTAACTAAACCGCAGTACATCTTTCACAGCGCAATAAATGGTATATACGTTTCCACCATGATGCATCCGTTCATGAAAATGGAGGAATTCAATCGGCCTTTTAACGAAAAGGACAACAGGAATTTTTCCTCACCAAAACAACAGTTCCTCGTTTACTCTACCGGAACAAGAAAGAACCTTCATTTAGAACTCATGAAAACGAGTTGTGAAAGAATGGTGCATATAAAGTATAACGCCGTTTCAAAAAAGAGCTCTTGTCAAAAAAACTCGAGAACTCTATACTCGACATCTGCTAAATACCGAATATACGTCACGGGACAGCGTTACATGTTTCCTATAAAATATTTGTAATAATTCAAAAACTAGCTTTGTAGTTGTTTAACTTTTAATTACCAGAGCTACTGGCAAAAGGTATCTCGATAATTTTTTTTGTAATTTTTTCATCATTTAATGGGTATTTGAAGTCACGGAAACAACTTTTGCTGACTAGCAACGTCTAAATTATAGCCGGCTATAAGTAAATGGAAGTCACATATTTGTTCACAAGACAGTTAATCTATGTTTTGTTGTTGCTTTTGAGTACTCAAAACCATTCTAGCATATTTGAATCTCCATGTTAATCTTTCTTTCGTTTAGTTTCTACCCTGAATTTTATGCTTGACTTGCATTTGTTTGTTGCAATCAAATCAGAAAAAAATCGTGTACAGTGCTTTTCAAATCTCTTACCGACAAGTTTCTGATATACATACTAAGATATATTGGCTCTTGAAACGCAACCACAAGTCTCTTACTTTTTTGTTTTGTTGTTGAATTATAGAGGGACTGAATATAGTTTTAATATATCGAGTTTAAACAATGGCGTCTTTACAGTTCAACTAGTTGTTAACCAACTGAATAGTCAGTTCAGTTGAAAATACTTGCAAGAACTTGGAAAGCGTATTCAAATACATCATCAGGCACTTATACGCTTGCATGTAATGCCTTGTAATAACTCAAACATGAACTAAAAAGCTATCACAGAGACCTTTTTCTCGCAAAAGTCAGTATGGTCCAACAATAGTAGACTGCTTTCATCTAAACAGTAGCTGACATTCAAAACACGAAATTAATTTTAAGAAACCAACGTCATGTTGCTTAGCTCTGTGGGACGATAAAAACAATCAAGTTATTGCTGGTTACTGGTGAGTGCACTTTGGGAAACAAACTTTAGTGTTTATAATTTGATGCAGTGTATTAAAAAATATTCTTTTACAGTTAGGGAATATAATAGTAATATGTTAATGCTGTAAAGGGACAAAGAACTTTCATTACCAGGTGTGGTGTAAACAGACTATTCATGCTAACTGTGTAGGCTCTTAGAACAGGGCTCATAATAGCATTTCTGGTGCTTCTTTACCATACATAAGCGATGCAGCACTTCATAAACTATTGAGAATAACTCACGTCTCATGAATTACTTCATAATACACTTTATAACCATGACCATGACCAGCCACAATTCAACCGGGAAGAAAACCGGACTGATTCTTGGCTACTAATACCAAAACAATTCTTGTTTACCGTCTATAAATTCCATAACTGTTTGCGATTGAATAAAAGCTATTTTTAACTATTATAACTATTTTGAATCACTCTGTTGTAAATTTAGTATATATCATTTTAGTTAAACTGGACTGGCTTAATATCTATTTGTGTTATGATTTAAGTTGAAGTCAAATAATGGTACGCTACTATAATCATGCTTGAGTTGTTTGAGGCGAAGCATTAATTATTTAATGAATAAATACTTTTATGTTTAAAAATCTTTAAGGTTACAAAAGTTTAAAAGTTTCTTTGGACCTAACGTTTTCGACACAAAAGTCATCTTCACGGTAAAAAAAATTAAGCATTTTATTTTAAAGCGAACTTATGTCAAAAATACTTATCATGGCAGAACTGATGGGACAGCTTAGATAGCTGGAAGAAAACTATTTAACCTTAAGTTCAATTTTTGACCTTGCATTCTGTTTATGCAATGTAAGGTATTGCAAAACTTTCCAACTACAGCGGACTCATGGATCTTTTATCCATAAAAATCTGGGAAGCTAGGAAGAATATGCAAACTTCATTCGTGATGTATTCGCGATGTATCGCAGTAGTCAGAAAAGAACGCGAGTATATTGCCTTTAGGGGAAAAACTTTGCATATTCAAGGGGTGAAAAAGCTTACAAAGAGAGTGAAGGGGGGTTATATACACAACGCCAGGAAGAAGATATAATTGATTTTGTGTTCACATAATCCATATCGTTTTGGATATCGGTACTGAGTTTAAAACCATAAACCAGAGTTTCGTTATTGAGGGGTTACTGAATTATTTTCCTTACGCGTTGCAAACTCTTTTAGAGTAGGTTTCCACAATAGTTTGTTAACATAACACCGCGAGGGGATAAATAATTAATTCGATGAAAACTTTATATATGACGTTGCGCTCTGAATTTTTTCCAATACCTTCAAATTGTTCTATTACATTCAAGTTTTAATCTCGCGCTATAAAAAGCGTGGAAAATTTTGTATGCTGTTGAACGAAAACATCGTTCCATTTCTATAATAAACTACCGAAAGCAAGCGGTTTTCACAGGACGAGGTTACAATATATTTTTTAAAAGTTTTGTAGTAAAATGAATGAAAATATTCTCGACTTCGAGACTTTCAAGCTCAGTTCTAAAGAACTCAAGAATTAAAGAACCAGTTTCGAAGAGTTCAAGATTTACAATTCCGACTACGCTTGCGCGTGAGATCAATTTCAACTCAAAAAATTATGATCATTTCAAATGTCCCAACTGTAAATGGCTTAAAGAAGCATTACCATTTATGGCGGACGCGAGCGGACGAATGTTCCGCGTTATCATTTTGTTTTTGTGTGTCAGCAGCTCATACGTGACCTTGATGTTCAGAAATCAAACCAGAACGGAGGAAACTCGGATGAAAACTTTCATTACTTCTCGGTAGTTATTGGTCTAAACCTGTCCTCCACGCTAGTCGTCAACTGTAAGGCAAATGCGAAAACGATTCAAAATCATTTGAAGGGTCATGTCTGGCCGGCTATGAGGAAGGAGAGCAGCACGTCACTGATATCTTTCACCAGCATGGGAAATCTGATCTTTGCTGCAAAAAACCTTGTAAATGATGTAATGCAAAACCCGGGGCCTAGTTTGACACGTTCTTTCAGTTTCAAGAAAATTCGTAAGAATCAAGGGGAAGTGCTGTATGAATCATGCACCGGGCGCTTTTTAAAATCATGAAATGCTGCATGATCTGTGGGTCACATTGCAGGAACGAGACACTTGTCGTTGCGGAAAGCGATGAAACTTAAGCGCTTTCATTCGAAGGACTAACCGAAATGTTGAAACAAAAGGGTCTAAAATTATGCCATCAAAACATGCGATCGCTTCTACCAAAGATAGATGAACTATGACCAATATTCTGCTCACATAAAGGAGTCAACGTAATTGGACTGACTGAAACCCATCTAGATACAAGTATCAATGACTCACATATTTCGTTCAAGTTAGACGGGTACAAACTATATCGTCATGACCGTGAAAACAATAGTAGAGCTGGAGGAATTGTTGTTTAAATTTCAGACTCTCTACCGACCATCCACAGAAGTGACTTAGAAAGAAAGGCCATCGAAGGAATCTGGTTTGAAGTTTTACAACCTCATTCAAAGGCCGGGAACTTTATAAGGTACAATATACCACCCTCCTGACAGTTCAGATTTCTTGGATGCAGACTTCATGGAAACATTTGAAGAAGTTTTGCAAGTTGCCTCTGCAGAAGAGAAAGAGGTTATTGTCATGGGAGATTTGAATTGTAATTTTCTAGCTGGCGCTAAATGCCATAGTGAGACAAAGGAACTCAAGTTAAAGAATTTTTTATTCAATGAATTTTTCACAGCTTGTGAAAGAGCCCACAAGGACTACCCGTGACTCTCAAACCACCATTGACACTATTATCACCTCTCAACCGCAGAACATTTTGCACGTGTCAGTTAACCGCGCCACCTTTTGTTATCATGATAATTTTATGGTCTGCTGCGTACGAAAACTCGATTCCCTGAAGTTCAAGCCAAGGATAATTAAGTGTAGAAACTACACCAAATACACTGCCACTAGATTCAATGAAGATTTAGCAGACTTCTCGTGAGACTCCTTGTACGGCAGCTGAAAACGGCAATGCAAATGAGGCGTGGTCTAATTCGAGACAACGCTCACCAAAGGGGTAGACAAGCACACGCCTGAAATTGATAAAGGAGAACGAGGCCGAGAAACGCCTTGGTTATCAGGTGAGATAAAGAAAAGTTGATGAGAAGCAGAGACTATGCACTAATAAAAAAATAATAAAAAGGCTTAAACAACAAACAAAGAGCTTGACTGGAGCAAATACAAGAGCTTTAGAAACCGAGTTACAATGAACATACGCCGAGCAAAGGCAAACTATAGCAGAAAGGTAACAGACGAAAATGCTGACGACCCGAGGAATTTCTGGAAAATTGTCAAACGAGCAATCTCCAGTAAAGCTACAGAAGCTACCATCATTGCTAAAAGATTTTGCACTTTCTTCACCAACATTGTGAAAAGAATCCTGCCGGAGCAAGTCAGCGAGCTACCAGCTGTGCAGACTGTGATTGGTACACCATCGAGCAGAAACAGTTTCCACATGAAGCAAATAACAACGAACTATTTATACCAGCAACTCAAGCTACTGAAAACAAATAAAGCTACTGTCTTGGATGGGATTCCTGCTCGACTACTCAAAGATGCTGCACTGATGATATCGGTCCCACCAACATCACTTTTGAATTGTTCAATATTTTCACAAAGGCGCAGATAATTACCACCCTTTGTCTAACCAGTCGTGTCAAAAAACCGGGAGAGCACTGTACAAAAACAACTACTCGAGTATTTGGAAGCGACAAACCAGCTTTCCACTTATCAACTCGGATTTAGAAAGCACCACTCGACGCAAGAAGCTGTCACCTTTTTTACCGACACATCCGAAAGGGAATCGACAATGGATGTTTAACTGGAACGATGTTTCTCGATATTCGCAAGGCACTTGACACTGTAAATCATAGCTTGCTTCTTAATAAGCCTGCTAACCTCAGGATAGCTGGTAAAGAACAAGCGTGGTTTGCCAACTATCTAACAGATCGGAAAATCAGTTTTGTTTGACGGGTCACTGTCAGAACCACAAAACATTGTGACAGGGGTTCAACAAGGCTCAATTTTGGGCCCAATTCTCATCGCCACCTGTATGAAAGAAGCTCAAATGCTTTTGTACGCGGACGATACAATTATTTTTTATACAAGTTCAAGTACTAATGAGCGGAGAGTACTTCAACAAGATCTTAATCAATAACAAGTCTGGTCTAAAGAAAACAGATCCTGCATTCATCCTACAAAGACTGAAGCTGTGTTATTTTTGGAACCCAACAGAGAATTTCAACAAGTGACAGGCTGGAACCTTACCTTGGAAGTACTAGTGTTAAAAGAGTTTACCACTACAAATAACTGGGAATCTATATCGACGCAAATCGTAACTTTATCGAACATGTGAACAAACTCTACTGCAAATTATCGTCGAGATTAAACGCTTTACGTCGAATGAGAAAGCAAACAAGGTTTACACGGCGACCATCTTGTCCGCACTAGACTACTGCGATGTTGCAGAAAAACAGTTGGAAAAACAGAAAATGCAAAACTGGAGCAAACGCAAGGAAGGGCAGCAAAAAAGTAGTTCCCCTCCACAGGCAACTCAGCCCGTTAGGAACCTTAAATAGTTACCACTGAAGAGCAGGCGAGACATGCATACTACCTTAGTAATGACATTCCGGTGCTTGTTAGGAAAAGCGCCTACTGAACTAAAACATTACTTCGAGCGTAGCAATTGTGTATACAAATTAAGAAACAATTTTAATAATATACAAGTACTGCGAATAAGAACGGAAGTAGCCCGGCCATCTTTCAATTACACTGGAGCATAAGACATTTGTCTCTTTTAAATCCGCGGTTGACATTTTTTATTTTAATCATTACTCGCGGCCGTAGGCGAGCGAGTATTAAATTCGGGTCTTTTCTTTCCTGATTCAGACAGGAAACGCCTGAGCCAATCAGAACGGAAAACGCTGTCAAGTTCAGCCAATCAGAGCGCAAAGCGCAGTTACGTGTGAATCGGTCTTCTCGTTCTCAATAGAGGGCTTAAGCAACGAGAAAGGGAACGTCGACGAAGACGGCTGCTGCTGATGTTTTCAAAACAACATAGACAATCATTTGAGTCTCTGAGCACCTTTAATATTTAAGATCAAAATATGTTTCCACAAGTATTACTATTGAACTTTTCGAAGAAATGCTGCCTATATTAAAT
>JAOBYE010712358.1:0-25652 GCA_025403585.1 Parazoanthus swiftii
TCAGAACTCAGCTGCGACGCGTATTTGTAAAGATATGGATGTTTGTTTTGGGGGAATTTTACCCCTCCGGAACCAGAGAAAAAGCGCGTTTTTGACTGATTTTGGATTGAGAGTTGCTAAGCAACCCCCATTGTGACGTCACCGAAACGCACCCAGAATCATCGAGTCGACCCAGCAGCTTCATGCAAGTGACTCAGTGTGAGCATTGAAGTCGCTGTTGGAGCACCCGGCCACAATGAGTAAGTGTGTAAAAACAGCCTATTTTGAGGTTTCCAGCAAAGGGGGGACCCTTTGCAGAGTAGGTCGAAAATTTCCAAAAATTTGATTGGCCTAAATTTGTGACATTTTATGCACAAGCGGAAGCTGGTGACGATGCTGCTTCGGAAACCAGTCAGTTTTGGACCAAATGAGTCCGTATATGGGCCAACTAGTCCGTATTTGGGCGGTGGTCTCTATTTGGGAAAAATGGTCTCTATTTGGGCAAAACGGTCGGTATCTGCGGTGAGCGGTCTTCGTTTGTGCAAAAAGCCTTTTTTAAGAAAGCCCAAACTTCTTTAGGGCCTATGAGTTGGTTCTGGGGTCGAATGAGTCTGTTTTAGGACCACTGAGTCTGTTTCTTTACCCATATTTGTCTGTATTTACCCCTCCGGACCGAGAGAAAAAGCGCGTTTTTGACCGATTTTTGAATGGGAGTTGCTAAGCAAAGAAAACGGTCTGCATCTGCGCGAATCGGTCTGTATTTGAGCAAACGAGTCTGTTTTAAATATGCTCGAATTGTTTCAGGGCGTATGCATCGGTTTCGGGATCGTATGAGTCTGTATTTTGGCCAAAATTGCTCTATATCTAACACTCTTTCCCAAAAGAAAACCTCTTTTTTTACCGATTTTACAATGATAGTTGCTTGGTAACCGCCATTGTTACGTCACCGAAACGCACCCAGAATCATCGAGTCAACCCTGCAGGTTCATATAAGTGACTCAGTGTGAGCATTGAAGTTGCTGATAGAGAACCTGGCCACATGAACTAAGTAAGGAAAAACCGCCTATTTTCAAGTTTCCAGGCAAGGGGGTCCCTTTGCAAAGTATGTCGGAAATTTCAAAAAGTTTGTTTGGCCTAAAACTGTGATATTTTATGCACAAAGGGAAACTGGTGATGATGCTGCATCGGAAATGAGTCAGTTTTTGGGGTAATGAGTCTGTATTTGGGCCAATTAGTTCGTATTTGGGCAGTGGTCTGTATCTAAGCAATATCGTCTGTATTTGCGCAAATGAGCGTGCATTAAGGAAGCTCAAATTGTGTTTGAGCATTTGAATCTGTTTCAGTTTAATTTGAGTTTTATTTGTACGAATTAGTCTGTATTTGGGCAGAAATTGGTCTATAGTTACCCCCCTTGCAAGAAGAAAAGCGCGTTTTGATCTATTTTTGGTAATCGTTGCTAGACAACCGCTATTGTGACGTCACTGAAATGCAGGTAGATTCAACGGGCCAGTCCAGCAGCATCATCTAAGTGGTTCAGTGTGAGCAGTGAAGTACTTGTTGGAGTCTTGGGCCACGTTAAATAAGGATACAAATATGGCCCCTTTTCAGGTTTCCGGCAAAGGGGGGTCTCTTTGCAGAGCATATTCGAAATTGCCAAAATTTTGTTTGGCCTGAATAAGTGAACTATTATTTGGAGAACAGAAAACTGGTCACGATGCAGCTTTGGGAATTGAACAGTGTCTCGGAGCTTGAATGGTATCAGCATTTCTGGAAAAACTTGTTGTATTTTGACACATGTTATTGCTTTTGAGACTGTGTTTTGGCAAACAGGTCTCTATCTGTTCTCCAAGGGTAACACTTGTTGTATTTGGGAAACCTTGTTGTATTTGAAACGTCTTGTTCCACTTGACAAATGCTTGTTCTATTTGGGCGTATGTGGCTGCATTTGGAGAAAGGAGTCTGTATTTTGGGGAAATGAGTCTGAATCTGTGCAAAGGATTTTGTATTTGGGTACAGGAGTCTGTTTTAAGGCAAAGTAGTCTGTATCTGGACAAATGAGTTTGTATTTGGGCAAATGAGTCTGTATTTGGGGAAATGGGTCTGTTTTTGGGCAAATGAGTTTGTATTTGGACAAATTAGTCTGTACTCTGGTAAATTAGTTTGTATTTGGGCGAATTAGCTTTTGTTTGGTCAAATGAGTCTGTAATTAGATAAATTAGTCTGTGCTTGGAGAAAGGAGTCTGTACTTGGATAAATGAGTCGATATTTGGGCAAGTGAGCCTGTAACTGGGCCACATTTACTAAGCATGTAAAAATGGGGGACTCTATGCAAAGTTTTTTTAAAAACTTTATATTTTATTTAGCCTGAAAGTAACGTGTTTTATGCAAAAATATACGATGGTAGGGATGCTGATTTAAAAAATGGGTTGTGACTCGGATTTCCAAAGATATAAACGTTTTGTTTTTGAGAAAATCTACCCCTCGTTCGTACGAAATGAACGCGTTTTTGACCTATATTTGGTTTGCAGTTGCTAGGCAGCCGTGATTGTCATGTCACAGAAATGTAGCTAGAAGCAACGAGCCATTCGAGCAGCTTCATATGTGTGACTCAGTGTAAGCAGCAGCGAGGTTGCTGTATATTAGGCTGTTTTGGGCAACTGACTCTGTGTTTGGGCAAGTAAGTCTGTATTTGGGTAAATGAATTTGTATTTGGGCAAATGGGTCTGGCGATGGCAGTAAAATCCAGAGGAGAGTTTTTGACAAATGAGTCTGTGTTCTAATTACCTTACGTTTAAGGACAATTTGTTTTTGTCCTTTCGTTCACTTCTAATGTAAACCATATACTATTTTAGAATAATTAAATACTTGCTTCAGTAATCTCCAATGAGACGGACTTTATGCATTGGGGCATTGTGCGGTCATATTGCGCATGTGTAAGTTCTTTCCTTTATGTACAAGCTTGACTGCAAACGCTAGAGCCACAATCTGGCAAATTTCCACGATGGTAACTCCAGTTCCTGTTTTACAGACAAGGAACCAACAACCTGTGACCGGCTTTGCTTTACCTAATAAATTTGCGGTTGTACTTTAAGAAGGTTCTTTGTACAAAATCGATTAACCTGTCGACTAAAACGTTTCCAGTTTAGTTCAGAAAGGGCAAAGAAAGTTCAGATAAAAAAACTGTTGAGTTTGTCGGGTGGCAAAAAAGTTGGTACTTAAAATGACGTCCCACTGACCTTACTTGTTTTAGTACCGCTTAATCTACTCTCAAGGTATTATTAATATTTCCAGCATTTAACTCGGGTTTTAAAAGTCGGATAAAGCGACAAACCAATCAACTGATGCAACGACAGTGTTGAAAACCCTTTTCCTTGTATTTGTTAATTGACTTCTGATTTGGAGAAGGTTTTCGTGCCAATCACGAGCACTCTTTCTGTTTGCTGTGTTCCCATTGCCACACTCAAGCAAAAATGAAACTTTCACAGTAGTTAACGACCTTACAAAAAATATAACAATATACTTGGAAAGTTTTATCAAGATTTACTGGTAGATGTTATTGTGCAATATTTAGTTAACAGGAATAATCGTAAATGAAAACTGGAAAAGCTGTTTTCTTTCTCGCTGCCATTCCTTTTTCTAACAAAATGAAATTCACTATGAAGGATTCCTGACAACTTAGCACAAGCTTTGCAGTGTCGACAAAGTTGCAATAAAGGGAAGAAAATTGATGTCACTTCCTTTTGATTTCTTTAACGCTATGCGTCGGGTTTTTCCATAAAACACGATAAATATTTTACTCATTTGATCAGCTGATAGCTATACACTCGTTTTAAGAGAAATGGCACTTAAACATTGAGACATTTTTATGATCTTAAACCAACAAATTATATAACCACCGATTTATATGCCTATTTTCCTGGCAGGAAGAAATGTTAAACATATTTGCATGACTTTAGTATATAGATATGGTGTTAACACACACGAAATATATTTTTGACAGACAACATCCACCACCTTCAAATCTTCTTCTTCGAGCAAGAGGTGTACAGTGAGCTCGAAGTTGGAACGAAATGAGTCACCATTACTTTTACATTTGCTCAGGAAAAGCTTAAATATACATGCTAATTTTATGCCATGCAACAGTGTTAAAAAGTTCCAATATATGTAATGAGCTATAAACAGATTTGACTTCAAATACTTGACGTCAAAGATACGTCAAAGCGCACTCCATCTAAGGGTTGGTCAAATGGAGTTTGGCAATCAGCCCAAAAAGATAAACAAAACGTCAATTTTATTTTTGTACAGGTAATGTTAGAACAATAGATAAAGGTTGGGCTTTCTAATAACCGTTAATATCAATGCAATTTAAATAATTTAAACAACTAAACACTTAGTTTTCGAAAGCCGACTATTGAGTGAGCAATAGGTGTTGTATAGCAATACCTTTTAGTCGTTTTCCATGATAGAAGTCCAGCACAAACTAAATTTAGTTTAAAGGTACAAGGCACTTAACAGGAAGTCAGCATGAATTTCGTTGTACCGCCACTTGAGACGAAAGATCACAAGTTGTATTTCTGAAAATCTGATGAAATCAAGTAAGAACAACGAGATTCCTGGTGAAAAGCAATACATAATGAGAGTGCATAAAACTGCAATAAAAAAAACATTAGCATGTGACGATGCTGCCTTAGAATTGGCTTTCCGGCCGAGAAGACGATTAAGACGCTTTCTCGACACGACAGCCGGCTCACAGGCTAGTCACAATGATACAGGTTGTCAGATTTCATGCAGCAGCTGCAAACGATAACTAGATTTGTAAATACCTTGATATTCTCTTGCAATTCAACTGGGTAAGTTATCCTGATTGGCTTTTGATAGGCATAACTATTGTTAAACACTTGGTGTGAAGGTGAAAAGGGGGTAGGTACTTGAATGAATTTAGCAGTTTTACTGCAACGAATACAGCAGTTTAACAACCAAGTCCTCACACGTGTGGTGTATAGAAAGCAAAGGCATCGAAAAGGCACCACGCCAGTTTTATAGGCATGTCCTACAAAAAGTGCACCCGTCAAAATGGTGCTGCCTAACCCATAAGTTGCACTTACCAAAAATATGTAGAGAAGGAGAAGGAAGTACAGAAAAAATCTAAGCACATCATGCTTGTACATGTAATTAGATTATTTTCTTGCTTACTGTCAAAAGTCTGTCACAGTCAGGCACAAAAAATCCTTTTTGCGGAATAATTATTAACGATACATCGTAGAACTAATTTGTAAAGGCCCGTCGGTTGCAATTAGCCAGAATTTCCTGCATCAACCAAGATGCTCTACGTTACCATCACTGAATACTTCCAAACAAAAAAGCCTTTCAAGGAAATGCAAGCGCAGATGTTCAAGTTGGACACAGGTGCAAAACTCCAAAATTAGATTCCAATGCTCACTGGACGTCTCCCGTTCAAAAATGTAACTTATTAGGTGCTTTTGAAAATGTACATTTAGGTTTCGCCATAGAGATAAATATTATTATTATTATTATTATTATTATTGTTTGTGAATTACAGGAAACGAGCAATTACAAAGAAGCGCTGTTTCACAAGATAACTCCTAGCTGAACCCGACAGTCTTTGCCTTTTTGAGAACCACTTAACTATATATTTTGTTTCTCTTTGTATCTGTACAGTTTAACAACAGTTCTACTTTTTTACTGAAGAATGTTGTTAGTGTTCCTTTGGCTTTTCGACTTTCTTAACTGATTAGTCCTTGCAATCTCCTGGATGAGGCGTGTGCGGGTCGCACGTTTTAATACGTCACTTCTGTCAGTTTGATAAGGACAATTTTCGACTGAATTTATCCAGTTTTTCTGTTGACTACGCAGTATTAATTGCATTCTAACTTGCTTCAGTCAAATCGAGAAGCTGTGGTAAGAAAAGGGTGGATCAAATTAGTAAGACTAATAAAGAGCTTCTAATAAAATAAGTGAAATAATTTACTGTTCTGTTCCTTGAAGCTAAGCTGGAACCCTTTTATTTGCCTTGTTTACTTTATTGTGCATCAAAACTACTTCGTTATGTCAGCCGAGTATATTGAATATTCGATTACAGAATGCAGTCACAATGGTAGCGTCTCGAAGAGAGCCCCATACTTACAGATAGGAAAGTTCCTTTTCAATAGTTTGAAATAGATATTGCGTCAGTAGTAAACAAAGTCACGCTCAACCATTTACGGCTGTCAGGAATTAGTAGCAGTGTACAAGAACGTTCCATAAACACAACTAACGGGCTATACACCTATTTTTCAAAAACTTCGTTTCCATCTTAAATAGGCAAGTGTTCAATAAGTGTTCAGTAGCAATCTGGTAAACTAGGGGTGAAAGTTTTCAAAAGCAAAATAGCAAGAAGTTTCCCGAAAATTTCACAAATGCTGTTTACAAGTTTATGTTTTTGCTTCAGTTGGTGGCACTTTAAAAACTGACAGATCACTTATTATACCTATCGCATCATTTCATCACAACAATCTAATACAACATAGTTTCGGAAAGATACAATCTAGAAAGAGTAAATTCCAATCAAATGGTCATTAATGTGTGTGGCAGAAAATTTCATATCCACTTCCTGAGATCGGTAATATCTCGTTCACATGATCAAGTACTATGAAATCGTTATGCGCGGAATTCAATGTGTGCTTTCCAAATTACAGGCCAGTGAACTTGGTGGATTAGCGGTTGGTACTAACCACTTTATATTGGTTGTGGGAAAACATAAAAAATGTTGGAATTCGTGTTTTAAAAACTGTTTCAAGTCTCGGGAAACCTTTGATAGTGTTCGTAGGACTTAGCTCTTGCAGGAACTCAAACAACACTCCTCACCTTAAAGTTATCGTGTTTTTGCCAAGAAGGTTTCAATAAGAATATGTATAGATACAAAATGAGACACGATTTAACAGATCTTAGCCTTATGTGCTTCTGAAAAACGTGTATCAACATGAATAAACATGTGTATATTTATTGAATAGTACATATGGTTGGATATATATTATCGTTGATCATTGTGTTACACGATGAACGAACTTGCTCATGTACTGCGGTTTTAAGTCAGCCAGAACTGTTAACTTTTGCTTAGTTAAGAATGGTAAAAGCAAATCATCTGGGTCACAGTTTAATAATTTATTTTTGTATGTTCTTTGACATATATTTTTTACAAAACCAAATGTAAACAAACGTCAGCAATCCTTAAAAAATGCTTACACAGACTTTCCCATATGGGTAAATTAAACATATTTATCAATTAGTATACAACATAAGATCCGTAAGATACCGGAATGATTTCATTTGTATTTACGCGTTTTGTTTTCTCTACTCATATTTACATAATTTTCATTTAACCTTTTTTTGCAACGAACATAAATCAGCTAACTGTCTTCGTATAGCTTCTGGCTACTACAGTTAACTTGTCCCCTATCTAACCAGTTATATTTTCCTTTTTTATTTTCTTGACATTGTAGCTACTGATACTAATGAAAAACTGTTTTATTGTATTGTATTGCATAACAAAAAAGTTAACTATTTAAAACAATACCGCAGAAAAGACTAACTGGAATAGTTCGCCTTTGTAAGTTTTTCGTTCCAAAGGCCTAACACGATTTCAAAGGGGAGGTGAACTTGAGAGAAAGTCTGTTATACAAACGTTTGTCAGTTTTTATATTGAAATCAACGTGAACTGTCTTTCAGTTTTGCGTTTTCCTCTCTAAGCGTTGACAGTTCCATTCGTAACCTCCTGTTTTCTTCTTCCAATATCAGTGCAGTCTCTTGTATTAGAATCTCCTTTCTTCGCTTGGCATCGCGCGACTTCTTAGCAGATTCGTTGTTCTTCTTTCTTTTCTCCCAGTATAACTCGTCTTTCGGTTCACTGTCTCCATCGCACGAATGTGGCCTTTTCCTACCACGGAAATTTGCGTGTGTAGCAGCATGATAAAAGCTAGAGTTTCTCAATTCAGGGTATTCCTGACGTGACATAACGTTTTGTAGATCACAGAGAATACTTTTCTGCGCTACGTTTGCCACGCATGTTGCAAAGGAAGGATCGCTAACGATTGTAGAGAGCGTTCGTTCAACCTCGTCCGGTGATAGAGGTAAAACTGGAAGAGACACACGCTGATGTTTCAGCTCCGTTTCTGTTTTGGAAAGAAAAGTCGTTGCATCCACAGGAGAAGGGCACAAGCTCTGTACTGAGTTATATGTAAACTGTGGTTTATTTTTTGGTTGGTTGTTCCATGTATAGGCTGCATCATCTACAACAGCAAATTTCGTTGAGGCCCCGCTAGTTTGATTGCACAATGTGCCATCCATGAAAGCGTTTGGGTTTATTACCTTTTGGTACGAGTCTGCTGTGCAAAAATATTTGGAGTAAGTGTTAATGTCGGCCCACGTAGGCATTGAAATGGTTCAGCATTAGAGCCTCAGTAACACAACCGAAATACGTTGATTGAGAGCTCCTCTGACTGACTTAACGCGGTTTCCAGCAATGAGCTAATTTCAAATGATCTATTTTATATATGTATACAACAAGGAAGTACTTACGAAATGCTACAAGCAAATGGTCTCAATTTTCTGCCCAGATAACTGCAGTTCCGGTGGGCGTTGTAAGCGACCCCTGACAAGCAGTGGCCAACGTTACTGAAGCATATACGCCGCAGTCAAAGTTACTTTGTTTTTGACGTAATCTCTTCAACCCCACCTTTGTCACTCATCCAAACTGCTATTACACGTGCGGTGCGATTTAGGTCAATTATTAGTCTATTATGCTTTTAAAATACCTTTTAGCTTAAAGCAATTGGGGACTAATTGTTTATCAAGTTCTTGTTCTTCTTTGAACGCACCGTTAATTTTTTTCAGTCGCATGGCATTGCTGTCTCTTAGTGGCAGTGTGTAGCTGTATGACATTTCCTAATCGGAAACATGTTTGTAAATATATTTATTTATAACTATGATAAAAACAACTGATTATGTGCAAACAGAACCCGAATATACAAAGACAGTTTGATTGGTAGTTTCAGCACAGATGCATCATTGCTCCAAGGGCTTTTGAACGGAAGAGTCTGGGGAAATCCAGTTCCCATATTAGTATTGGTTCATCACGTGGAAGCACTTTGCCTTTTTACAAAGTGTTTTTAAAACATTTTAAAATACGAATATCTCGCATAAACAAAGATCAATATCATAGGAACTGGGCCTCTAGCGTGGAGCGTGTAAATGCAACCGGACGAGTTTCTGCAGGTTTTTTACATTAAATGATTAAATCCTTCCATGCTCAATTAAGTGTTCGCTTTGGTAATAAACAACAAATATAGTTATTTACAAAACGCTAAACACATGAACAAACTATTGGTCTGTTCTGATGTGTACTGATACCGTATTGTGCACTACTAACAAATTTTCCCTTCGTATTAAGATGCGTTTTAGGCGCGGAGCTTTTTCTTTTCACTGTCGTAATTTACAGAACAAAAATTACGAAGTTAGACAACTCTGAACCTTAGGTAACATAGAGAAAACTCGTTTTGTTTATAAGAACAAGTAAAGTTTGGCTGAGGCTGATCTGCTTTCAAAATTTGGCGACTTTAGCCGCCTCAAATTTTTCCTGAATTGTTCTTATTTCCAAATTATACCACACACTGGAATAGATGTAAAAACGAATTAAAGTAATGTTGGAAACACAAGTCTCACTATGTTTTTTGGAACACTGTGTGTTAAAAATCTGAGTCACTGCTGTGTTTGTCTAGATGACAAGTAGAAAACGTTGGCTTTACTTGTGGACTTTCATTCACTATAAAATACTAAAATTATAAACTTCAGTCTAAAATTGTACTTAGCTCATTCTTATATTTTAAGGCAAATCTCAGTCTGGGTGTTGTTACAAAGTTGTTCTTATAGAAAAAGGGTGTAAGCCAAGGCAAAACGCTTGCCTTGTTTCATCCGTCATTCCAGCCCATGACCATGCCCATGGGCTTTGAGTTACAAACTCTCGCGGGTTAAGATTTGATTGAAAATCTTGTTGTATTTTCTTAAATGTTCCGACAAGAAAATATTTTACTTGAAAATTTTGTCAATAGGCTTTGTTAAAGTTTCGATCTACTCATGTATTTTCAGGTTTTTTTGCACAAATGCAAAAAATTTAGAGAGAAAAGATCGTGCAAACGTCCTCTGCCATATTGAATCTTCTCACGTGGCCTGTTCCATATCTTCTCGGTCATAAGATCTTGCACGTGTCTCGAAAAATGATCGCGTGCGATCGAGCTGCAGTAAACAGCAGAACAGTATACCTCAGATCAGCAGAACAATTAAGAATTTGTAACATCATTCCAGTAAAGCTAGATATAGGAATGCTGTGGTGTATTATAGAAAATTATTTGTATTGATGCCTCACATTTCTTGGTTTTTGAACGAGTTTTACATTTAATTTGTAAGTGTTTTTAACATTCCCTCAACTTTGCTAAGGGATCGAAGTTAAAAGTTTCAGAGAAAAAATTTGACAGCTGTACAGTCTTCACAAACACAAAATTGTTCCTACCGTTTACCAATTCACGCATGCGTAGTGCTCAATGAGCGACAAAAAGAAACGCGGGAACACTCCAGCCATCTAGAGATTGCACACAAGAAACATTCTTCGCCTCCTCTTCCCTTAGAAGAAAACGTCCACAACAGAATCCTCAGCATGAAAACGTCCGACTGCTGTTACAAATTAAGAAAATAAAAAACTTGATCGACCTCGCCAATATTGTGTGTCTAATTGTTCAGTAAGAGTTCTACTGGTCAAACACAAAAAGACGCCTTTTTACCATATGTCAAATCCTGAATTTGAAGAGAGCTGACAAGACTTGCTGCTGATATCTTTTGACTCTAGTTAAGTTCGATTCCTTTTAGCGTTTGAGTTTATCAATCAAAATGAACAAAATTAATATTTTAAAGAAAGCAGTTTTTCGACAAGTATCGAAAGGCGACACGGAGATGATCTAATTCTATTGTGTCAGTTTGATTAATTGCTAACGGAGAAAATTGAGTTAATTACCAATTCGGCTAGCTTGTAAACTCAATATCATCAGATAAAAATAAAACTATAAATCAATTAAACTCCTTAATATATAGGGCTAATTGCTGAAAGGGTATTTCCCGCCTGAAACAATGTGCAAACCAACACACGCAGCGTTTCAGCTAAAGCAGTGAAAGTTTCTCGTGCAGAGAATATTCATGGTTTACTTTGTTTGTGAAAATACTGTTGCTATAAATGATCAAGACATTCCCCCCAAATAGTTTGAAGATAAGCCATATGCAAAGTTTTGAGTACGTTTGCAGAGCTTCGATGGTGAATTTTAAAAGTTTTCTCCTTACATTCATCTTCATGTTGTAGTTTCGTTTTCCCCATTTGTTCGAATGGAGATTATTGATCAATGTATTATAAAACTTGGAAAAAAACATGAAGAAAGGGAATAGGCAAAATGAACCAACAGAAAAAAGTCGAATTTACAGGGTTTTGAAACATGTTAATTTAGAGCCGGTTCAAGCTGGTTCAATTTAGCAGATAAGTACTAGATATAGTGTGTGTGTGTGTGTGTGTGTGTGTGTGTGTGTGTGTGTGTGTGTGTGTGTGTGTGTGTGGTCGTTTACTTGTATAACAAATGCATGTTTTAAAATGGCTAAAAATAATTTTTTGTTTCAAATTTTCAAATTATATAACTATGAAACCACAGTGCGTCTATTAACAGTAATTTGCAATCAATATTACAAAAGAAAGTTGTTAAGTTATGCACCTGTGACTTGCAGTAATCACCTACCTTATACGGCAACACTCTATAGAAATTAAAATAAATTTATTCAAATTAAACGCGCCTGTTCAAATTAAACGCAAAGGCAAATAAAACGATTTTCAAAGTCTTCTATTCTTTTTAAAATGCATCATTTTTTTTAAACGTTATTCACTCCCTTCACCGCAATCTGAGCCCATTCATTTTAATGAAAACTAAACCTGTTTCAGTTTTACGAGATGAAACATGTTGACTGTATGTAAAATATATAGACAAGATAACAAATATATTGATGTTGATCTTCTGATGTTCCACTAATCTCCACTACTTAGCTATATAGTATGACAAGAAACAAAATAAAGCTTCTAAGGTCCGGTCCGATCCATCTTAGTATACGTCGAACTAAATTACACTTCGGGTTGACCGAAATTAGATAAGTTCGCCTTATGAGTTAAACGTCGGACTTCATTCAGTCCACCGAAATTTGTCGATCTTTTGTCATTCTAATCGACAATTCCAGTTGATTAGAACAACGGTGTTGATCGAAACTGAGTCAGTTGATCTTAATTGGGATAAACGTCGAACTTATGATGCGCTTTATTATTGAATTTAGTTTTCCCTCCCACTTCTTAGGGAATAGCCCTGGAATCGAGGTTCTCAGTTATCCTTTACCCGAGTTGCTACCCCAAATCACATCATCTGAGAAAAGTGGGTAGCCTGTTTACTAAGGTCAACACGGAGGAGTATAAAAACTCCTTTACAAATGGACTCTTATTTAAATATAAGTTAGCAACTAGTAATTAGCATTGGTAATGAAAGTGCGGCGAGTGATTTCTCAATGGTACTAATTGAATTGTTCAAACCAGACACATCTTATTATATGAAATTTTAGCGACACCTTAAATGAGGGAATTTTGAACTTCGAATATTTAGTGACACTAAATCTGCATATATGGCCCATTTGACCTGAAAGTTCGAATACCTTTCGATGCATGTGATCGCATTCGCAACACATGAGATCGAGGCTATTTCTCACGACCCGCCCGCCTGTTATCTCTCAACGGATCCAGGCTAGGCACGACCTGAGTCACCAGGATGCAAATATGTTGCGATTCGCTCGCTTTGCTCACTAGCCGCAATGAGTTAAGATATCGATATATATCTTTTAAAATAGTGTTTAGAATCTTACAGTCCTGTATTTTATTGGTATGTATCTATACCGAAATTTTTTGTAATAACTGAAACACTATTTTGTTATTATTACTGTTCCATTTGTTATTGTTATTATTATTATTATTATAAACAGTTCTTTATTATGGTTATCTAGTCAATTGCTTTTAGCTACAACTCGCGACATGAACGGACACAAACGTAACAAAGAAGTTTCTAAACCTAACTGACTTCACCTTTATTTACCATCTTCAGCCTCATATGCTCTTGCTTCATTTCCATTGAAGGGTTGCTTATAGCTGCGAAGAAGGCTGTTTTCAACATTGCTTTGCAAGCTATTTAGATTGTTCGGGATTATGAGGAAAGCCTACGAACTCATGCATGTGCAACAGTGGAATGTTGGTTTTCAAACTGTGCGTTACCTCTGCTCTAAGAGCAGTGAGACTTAACACTGAGTAAATGAACAGCACTTTGAAAAAACAGTAAAAGAAAACTTCTCTGCAAATAAAGTCGCGGCTACAGTTTTACAAGCCAAAGGAATAAAAGGAGTGATGACAATTTTGTTGCATTTGTTCAAAGTTTGTTCATAGTGAACAGCTTTTGACCTTAGTAACAGTGAGATGGAGGTAATTTTAAGCTACAGTTTAACTTGAATTGTACAGGAGATGATGATTTTTTTCTTAAAACTAAAACAACAAATTGATCATCAGTAGGATCGACAGTACAGGACGCCTAAGCAATTCTGCAATTGGTTTCGGCTCCATTAAATCAAAGACCAGTTGCAACCGACCGAGTGATGTGTTACGTTTTTCTGAGTTTGTCTTTGAGTTTCGAACGTTCAAATAGGGGTTTGTTCCAACTTTACTTACTTAGGCCCTTAGCTCCCAGCGGAGCATAGGCCATCAATCACAGATCGCCAACATTTGTTCCAACATTCTTCCGTTATTGCTGTAATATCTAAAAATACAGTTTTTTCACGATCATGACGTTTTATCAAAGGATGACTATTTTTATATCTATTATAATTAATGGTACAGCTAGCGATAGTTTTAAGCGAACAATTTAAAAAGTATAAGAGATAGTGTTTTGCTATCTTTTATGAACTGAAGAAGGACAAAACCACCGCAGTAGTTTCAAAAAGTGCCGAACATAAAGCACGAACGGAACTATGGGAGCCCTTTGTTATATGCTCGTCGTGCCATCTAATGAAAGTAGAATTTTCATCATATTTCGAGATCTTGATATTTACTTTTGCAGACCACCTGGTGCCTGATTACAAAAGCTTTGGATTATATTTTTTAAGTCCTCCGACATCAATAACCGAGTAATCACACAGTTAATATAGCATGGAAAACTAACTGCAACAATATTCCTGTAGTGGTAGTGTCCACTGATTTTACGAGTCATTAAAATAGTTCGCAACTGGCTGTTGGTGTCTCAAGTAGCTTGTTTAGTACTTCAACCGTAAAACACGCATTGAATTGACTAAAACGCGCTTCAACTAAAACACGATAAACATTTCATTTTTAGTCTACTGTGAAATTTTTGCCTAATTAAAATTCTTAAAGCAGTTTTCCCTGTCCTTGAAACAGAATGCAAACAGACTGACTCAAACAAGTTTCTGTACTGCCGATTGGTTAATACGCGAACATCGCACTAGTGTCCGCAAATGGGGGCAGATTCCGAATGGCTTGTCGAACACAGAACGAAAGCAGAGGGATTTTGATTTGTCAGACAATTAAACACCTGAAGATCTCTGCAGCAAGCAGGCTACCTCTTACTCCAGTTTATCTAACTCGGCTTGTACAGTAGTTACATGTAATTTATCCAGTCACTAATTAACTTCAATTCTGTCTTTTCGCAAGTGCTTCGAAGAAAAAGAGAAAATATCAACAACACGCAAACTAATATCTGCAAGAGTTAAGATGAAGAAAAAAACAGATTTCACTCCATCATCTACATTTCATGTTCGTATTGTTTCTCACAAGAATAATTTCAAGCTTGTTGGCCCTTAAATAGAGTAAATAGTAGCAGACCCTATTATTTGGCGGATGCAAATCCAAGTTTCAGGTGGCCTAACGCTTGGTCATCCGTGGCACTGCTCGCTCCGCCGAATGTGGGAGTTTCTGGGGGAGTCCAAGGCCATGCTCCCCCAGAAAGTTTTGAAAATAAGAATCTGAGTATCATTTTTTGCATTTTGAGACTATTTCGAAAAAAACTGAATTGGGCTTGTTCGCTTTCGTTACCTTCTCACTTTAACGTGAAAACGCACATTCTGCTGCTGATTGCATGTCGTAGCACTCACCTATGTATTGAAACTAGTGTATACAAAAACATTTTACTGTGGCTTTGGTAATAGACTCTTTTAACGATTTTAGAGAAACAAAACTGGACCCTTGTAGTTTTCCTTGGAATAATCTAAGGGGTGCCTTTAATAATCGTAGACCTGTCGATCTTGCAGATGAGCCCAAGACGCGTTACTTTGGCAGATATACCAACGCATACATGTGCTTCACAGTAAGCTTGATTGTTTTCGACGCTCTCAGTTCTAATCTAGTCCTGCAACAACGGTGGCACCGCAAAAAAGGAACGCTCACAGCAAAAAAAAAAAACCTCACGGCAAAAAAAAGGTTTTCTTTTTTGGCATGAAGTTTTCTTTTCTTGTGGTGGCACTTGTGGGCCACCGTACGGAACTCGTGCAGATATATAAAATTGATTCACTAGTTAACTTCATAATCAGGCGCTGAAGGATTATATGAACACCACCTTATGAATAACGCTTTTTTTGTTTTAGTGTAAATACAAGCAAACAGAATCTACAATCTCAAAATATTTTGACTCATATTTCTTAAATTTCTTGGTTCTTTGTCATGCACGCAGATCTATAAGTAATTCGTTTCTCGAGTAGGTCTTGAAGGGTTGTTTCTGTCAATGAGTTGTAGTTAACTGAAGCCGAATTAGTACGAATTTCAGCGGTTTTAATTTAAACGTTTCGTCTACAAATTTATGAAAAGAGTATTGTAATTTTCTGAACATCAGCATCTCCCTACCGTGTGGTTACAATTCACCATGTCGCTTTGCGATCCAAACAGCGAAAATCTTTGAAGCAGCAAAAATCTGACTCATTCTTTTAGTTAAATTGTGCGGAAACTGTTTTGGATCTCTTTCAAACTTATGCAAAACGTAGCAAATTTTGTTGAGTGAATACAATTAGAGTAATGCTGAAGTTTAAAAATTTTAAATACTAAATCTAGTTTCGTTTCCGCGTTTAAATAACAGTTGTATTTATAACAAATGTTATGCCTGGCCGCGACCCGCGGTAACTGAAGTAAGGAGCCCGCCAAGTTGGAGTCATGTACACTTTTACATATCCACTGCGCTACGGTTCGGTCAGTTTTCATAAGTCGCGTAAAGCGTAAAATGGATAAAAAAAACGGAAACGACCAGCTCAGAAATAGGGCATGTCGGCTTTTTGAAGCTAGGCCATAAAGAGAGTTTAGATTCTAAAAGCAACCTGACGAAATAGACAAAAAACCAAGACCAAAACTCAGTGCCATCCAATGTTGGCCGTTGACGGTTCTAAAACAATAAAAAAGACGTTAGGAAGACAAACACCACAAAATGTTATTGAACCATCCTTGAGGCTTTATATGAGACACGAAATCAAAGATGGGAACCTTAAATTACAATTCTTTTCACACCATACAAAACGCTTCTTTTCTCCGACAGACAAATCGTAATGAATGTTGTTGCTATTGTACTTCGTCTGTTCTCGGAAAAATGTTGTTAGTCGCAATTTTAAAGTCAAGAAGTTCAAAGTTTAACTTAACCATTTGACGTCACCGGAGCCCTTCCAGTGTACTCACGGCAAGTGGATCGACTTAAGGGGCTTGAAGCTTCCAATGAAGGAAATATTATTTCATTGCTTTGGGGCTGTTCTGTTGGTATGTTAATTTAAAAACGCTGTTGATAAATTCTTTGCTAAACTGTTATAACGTCCACACTTCCGTAAACGATGAAGCGATTGCCAGTGAGGTCTCAAAATGAAGTACACACGGGAACGAAACAATTAACACGAGTTTTCCAGATCTTGAACTAAGACTCTTCCAACTGACTAAAAACTGTTTAAAACTCAACGTACTCATAAAAAGAAACTGAGAGTGGCTTTACTATCTAACAAGTCTGAAGAGTAATACTCGTGTCGTTAAGAGTCGGCACCAGGTTGAGTTTGTTATAGCGCTATATTATATTAAGTTGAACTCGTGACACAAACTGCAGGGTGATTTATTGTCGTGAAAGAAAATCTCATAAATTCACTTGTTTCATTTTATTTTTTATTTTTGAAGCTGGAATGATTGCAATATTATCTACACTGATGTAGCTTTTCTAACTTGCACTTGATAAAAGCATATTACCAGAGTTTTACGCCTTTTTTCTTCCGTTAATAACAGTCAGTCATGCAGGACAGCTGCTCAACCAAACAAGGATCTCACTTAAACCACTCTGATATCCTACTTATAGCACGGAAAACAATACTACATCAATATCTGGATTTAGAGCGTACTCCAACTGAAAATATCCCACTTTAAAGCAAAATATCATATTTTCAAGAGTCATATGACTGTATGCGCATTAAGAACTGGTACAAAGTGTGTGTATAAAATCAAAACAGCTGTAAAATATACAACCAGCTTTTATTCGAGACCGTATATTGATTATTGTCAAAAGTGTTCATTTTCATCGTTTTAGCAACAAAAGAACGATATTATTTCATTGTAAGACAAAGAATTACCGCTTGTATTAATAGTTTAGCCAAAAAATCTGAAGGCAACATACAATGGTCACAATAAATACTGGTTGATACAACACGTACACAGTTACTGTAAGTAATAGTTGCAGTAAACGGAAACACATTAGACGATATATAGCAAGACAAGCCACATAAATCGTTTATATAAACGAGGTAATTGACTGGTTTGTTCCTGTTCCGTAACCTCAGCCCAATGTCTTATTGGAAGTGCGTAGAACCAAAGACTAAGATAAACATAAAACATTAAGACTGATTTAGGGTTAGCTTGAAGAGTTTTTCAGTTTTTTATTTTCCTCTTTTAAAGCGGAGAGTTCCGACCGTAGTCTTTTATTCTCTTCTTCCAAAAGAATCGCTTTCTCCTGAATCCGAATGTCTTTCACTCGCTTTGCATCACGAGATTTCTTTGCCGCCTTGTTGTTCTTCATCCTTTTCTCCCAATATAATTCATCTTTCTCAGAACCTCCATTGCACGAATGTAGCCTTTTTTTAGCCCGAAATTGGCCTTCTGTTTTGACTTGATAAACTCCTGGATTTCTTAGTTCCAGCAGCGTTTCATCCATTCTCGGTGGTCCAGTATTGTAGTGGTAGCTAATTCGTGCTCGGCACAAGTCCTGCTCACTCGCGCGTTGTTGATTGTACTCGAGATACCCAAGGTTGTAGGAATTGTCGCTCTGAGTTTGCTGCAGCACTCTTGCTGAGAATGAAGGATCACATTCAAGTGTGGCGATGGTTTTCTCCATCTCTTCTGGAGACAAAGGTAACGTGGCGCCAGTTGATGCATTGTTCTCTTCCCGACCTGCTTGGGGTTTAGGCAGCAAAGCCGCTGTTAACGTTTCGACTGGCAAAGTGCAATCGCTCCTCGCGGTCTCCTCTGTAATGTTCCACTCTATACACGCCGGTCTGTAAGAAAACTGAGGTGTGCCACCAAACTCTTTCCATGCCGTGATAGGTGTACTATTGTTCTTGTTTACAACACTAGCCAACATCTGACTCACAATGAGCTGCTGTTCTGCGTTTATATAGGTTTCAAGGTCTTCAAATGCGGAATGAACTGTGGCATCAAACAGAGAACTCATGCTACGCTACAGATTCATTTGGTAGATTTGAAGACAACCGAGATCAGAGTGGCACTATTTGTGCAGTTGGGTTCCAAGTTGATCCATCGCGGGAACCGAGCTGACATTCACGTTATATACCTCTCTCTTGAACCACAACATCTACCTGAGACAACGTGGGTGTTTTTAAGCTGACTATATTTTGTTGAGACTCAAGTGCTGGTTTAGTTTCGATGTTTACAGTACACAACGTCCAATACGGTGAAAATAGAATAAAGATACTTGCGTCACCGTGACGTCACGTATCCTAGTTAACTGACTTGTGGTCTTTATGTAGAACAAGCTAGTAGCAAATTTTAACCTCTGTAAAGTGCATTTTAATAGGCTGCTTTTATGAAATAAAGGGATCCCCCTTCGTTGTTTTTAAAATTGCGGAAACGCAGTCAATTTGATCAGAAAATCAACACTTTACGCAGTATGGTTAAAAGGTCGCACAAAGCTAACCACAAAAAAAATATTCGTGCTGCTGTAAGAAATGGAAAAGAAGATGGAAGGGCAATTTTTATGGAACAGAAAGTTTTTTTAAATTCAAATTTCTTCCAGCTTTTTACAATTCATTCTAGTTGATTAAGTTCACATCTCTTAATAGTAATATTTAGTTAGCGCTATACCTACTTAGAACAAAGTAATAAATGATTTAGAACAGGTGATAGCTAGTGCAAATCCTGATGTTTTCGTTGTCTTCTTTCACTGCGTCGTCGTTTGAAACAAATTGCCGCTACTTGTGAAACTAAAATGGCGGAATGTACCATTTCTAAACGAACCTTTCTTAGCCATCAATGCCATATCCACTTCCATAATTGCCTGCAGAAGAGGATAGATGGAATACAAGCATGCAGAAAATTAATCGCACCTATTTGTTTATTCGTGACAACTTGTGTGTGCGCGCGCTGGTACACAAAACAGTAAATCGTTTTTAGAATCAGACGTCTAGTCTAATTTATCGCTACACGTGTTGTTACACGCCGCTAAGTGACTTTCAGATCGAGGGGATCCCCCTGTGGTTAAACGTGTACCAACAGACCATAATTACGTCACAGGAATGAAAATATCCTCGTGGCAACACTGTTCAGGTCATAAAAGAACACTACAAACACTTCAAACAGCTTTCAGTTGTTAATAACTTCAAGTCTTCCCTTCTTGAAGATGCTCTAAATTTTTGCGCAAGAAATATCAGCTATCCCGTCTTCGGGTCGCCAGGTGGAAAAAAGTTGTGGTTTTCTATTTACTTTTTTAGCGAATGTCTATTCAATTCAAGTATCGACGTTTCTTCCAAAGTACACAGTTTTTAGGAAGGATTCAGCAACACGGTCAAGTACATTCAAGTACTTTGTCTGCAACAGCCGGTTCACAAGTAATTGACGTCATGATAAAAGAAATTGACGTGAAGTTAACGTCACTGATATTAGCCGTTTATTTTTATTGTGTTATTTTTTTACTAGGCCTTCAGCCAATTTTAAACAAAAATTTATTTGCTTTTCAAATGAACACACACTCAACACACACACACGCACACACACAAACACCAAGTTGATCCTTCGGGAGATAAATATATATAGCGTTAATTATAGGTATCATACTGACGATTAGCTACTGATTTGCCTTATGATTCCGCCACATCATTTAATAGTTAAATTTTAATGCGATTTTAGAGCTGAAATCGTGTCTCATAAATCACTTTAAAATCTCAAGTGTTCTAACTTAAATTGTTTAATTCTGACGCAAACATACTTATCAAAACTCTATACTTCGTTATAGCCCTGTTTCCGAGTCTCGGGTTTTAGATTTCAAGTGACTGCACATGTTTTCTCTTATGTAACAATAAAACGGTTAAAATTAGCCGAACTGCCTATTCACAAAATATATTCACTCAAATAAATTTATGCAACTTTAGTTTCAAACAATAATATATATAGATAAAAGCTTTGAAGAGTAAAACGAACAGGGAAAAACTGGCCTTTCAAAGGCAAGAGAAGTTTATTTTTGACTCGATCTCGAAAACAATATGATTATACACGTTACATTAGAAGACAAGTTTTTCTGTATCGGAAAATAAGTTAAATGTGCGGTTTAATCAACAAAGGTTGATATAGTATGTTTTTTTTGCAGAAGGCCGTTGTGTGCATGTAAAGGTGACGTTTCCAGCATTACACATTACCGTTTGGAAACACCAAAGGCTTGCGTTAAAAGTTAATGGACAAGTGAACTAAAATATATAAGTAATGCTCTAAAAGTTGTCATGTATTTATGCCGTAAGATATTCTACTTATTCATGCTTTGCTTTGTTAAAAAGTTAATACCAAAATTGTTAATACCGAAATTGTTAATACCCAAACTGTTAATAACCAAATTGTTAATAACCAAATTGTTAATATCCAATTTGTTAATAATGAAATTGTTAATACCCACTGAACTGTTTATACCCAAACTGTTAATATACCCAAATTGTTTCCGATGCAATTTGTAACAAGTTAACAAACTGCGGTTCGTAAGTTTCAAACGTCATTCAGTATCAACCTGGGTCAACTTTAATCACATTTTTTAAAAAAATGTTAGACTACGAGTAGTCCCTATTTTTCCTCCGAAAGATAGCAGAGCGTTTTTCTCGATCGCTTTTCTCGATCCCTCGCTCGACCATCTTTCGGAGGAAAAATAGGGACTACTCGTAGTCTAAAAAATGTCACTTGCCTCCTGCTGGTAATCTTTATTCCTTTTCTAAACTGCGAATTAAACGACAGGATCACATGTGGGCCAATCACCGTTTCTACATTCTTCTCATTAGCATAAAAACAAACATTGTCAGACGGAAGAACAAGAACCGACATGGGACAAAGTATCTTAAATCTAACTGTTCTGATAAGTTTGAAATCTTTACACAAAAACAAAAACCATCCAGAAATCTACTCGTGATGTTTACCAAATCCAACTAACTAACAAGTCAAAACCAACATTTGCTCGTAGTTTAACAAATTTCAAAAGTTTAAGTTCGTAAACAAATGACGTCAGCAACCGTTGGCCTATGACAGTTCGTGTCCTATGCCTTTGCCTTTTAGATTTCCAGATTATCACTCTGGCCTCCTCCGCCCCTTCTGTAGCAAGATGGCAATATACTATTATGCACAGTGGCCTAGTTACTAGGCCTCTTTCTCTCCGTGTGCGCGGTCATTAACTGTCAGACTGACATCAGCGACGTCACTGGAATGACGTCACGGAAACCAATCGTACCCAAGCTCCTGAGCAACAAACGGCCGGAAATTAAAGAAGCCGTACAGGAACTAGGCAACTTGCAGAGGAGGATTTTTTTTTATTAAGAGACTACTAGTCAAGTCAGTCCTGGAGAGTTGTTGTTCACGAGTATGGTTCTGGAAAATTACAAATTCACGTTCATTTTTTCTCAATTCTCGTTCAATTGTTTATTATTCATTGTCCACGAGCAAACCGACTACATTTCCAGGTTATGTGAAATGACCTATAAACATTATCTGGTCTCGTAAACTGATCGATCATAACATTGTGCTCGGCAAACTACAGCAAATGAACGTCCACCCAGTACTCATCAACTGGATCGCCAGCTTTCTCTCCGGCAGGCAGCAGAGAACCAGAGTGGACCAGTACTATTCCGACTGGAAGTTAGTGAACGGGGGCGTACCACAAGGTACGAAGCTGGGTCTCCTGCTGTTTCTTGTAATGGTAAACGATTTGAATGTAACCCCCAACTTACTGAAGTACGTCGACGACGCCACGTTATGGGAAGCTGTGACTCCCTGCCATTGCGACCGAGTGCGAGAACTGGACATTGGCCAATAACATGAAACTTAATGGACCAAAGACCAAAGGGATGGAATTCTGTTTCTCATCTCAACCCGCCACCCAGCCCCCCATCTTTATCAATGGCCAACAAATTGACATGGTAAATGAAGTAAAGCTTCTCGGCGTGGTAATATCGTCCGACCTCAAGTGGAACAAACACATTGACGCCACCGTCAAGAAGTCCTCAAAGCGTTTATACGCTTTGCGTTTATTGAGGAGAAGCGGACTGCCGAACAGCGTTCTCATCACAGTCTATCGCACCTCCATCAGACCGTTATTGGAGTACGCTTGTCAAGTTTGGCACTACGCCCTTCCCATGTATCTGTCGGAGCAGCTGGAATTGATCCAACGCAGGGCCCTTCGCATTATTTATCCGCGAATGGATTACCACAAAGCTATAATGACTGCCAATTTAACCACCCTAATTGAGCGCCGATCCTTTCTCTGCAAACATTTCTTAAATAAAATTGTTCAACCAACCAACTGAATCGTCTCGTCCCTCCTAACAGAACACTGAACTATAACCTGAGACGAGCTAATCTCATTTCTGTTCCAAGATGTAGAACTGAACGTTTTAGGAACAGTTTTATTGTAGCCGGCACAAAGGCATTTAACGATGAGGCTAAGTTTAAATAGAAATTCCGTTTACAGTTTTAAAGTTTTATATTATCTTATATATTAGTATTCTTAATGATGTGTAATTTGTTTATACAACATATTTCAGATTTTTATCCTATGTAAACCATAACAATTCAGGGTTTATCTGCGACTATGATAATAAAGTATTATTATTATTATTATTATTATTATTATTATTATTATTATTATTGTTGTTGTTATTATATCAAACGGGGAATATAACACTAATTTCAATTTACATTTAATTTTCTAAAAATAAGACAAATTTTACTGTGGAAAGTTGAAAGTTAATGGATAACAACATTACAGCCACAACAAAGCAGAAATGTCAACGGAACCACCAAAATGCCAGTAGTGCCTGTATTGCATGGTCCCGAAAAACCGAAAACCCTTGATCTACGTTTGACTCTTTACTGGAAGTTTCCAAAAATCTCTCTCGGTCGAGGAAAATTGCGACTACCCGAATAAACGCGGCAACTTCTATAGTTTACTGTTCTTTTGCTTTTATTTGCAACCATCTTGTTATCGCGGCAGTAATTTATATCAAGGGCCAGTGTGTTCTAGCGGCAGTTCATAATAACAAACTCTAACAGACAACAAAAGTTCATAGCGTAAATATCCCTTAAACAGCAAAAACGCTTTACAAACGTTATAAACATTTATGAACAGGGTCTATAGGACTGATTAAAATGATAAAGTGCACGTGGAATCAATGAAAAAAATAACAATCTATTATTGGGCTATTCACTTTTAAAATACAAAGAAATACTACTACATATTTTTAAAATATTAAAACTGATATACGATTTTTTCAAGCTTGCAGTTTAGAATCAATTTCCGACTAGTTGGGCTATAAATACAATTGTTTTGTTAAAACAGCCAGTCTACAAACGAGAAAGAAAGAATGGAATACCGATCAGCAGAGAAAGCAAGATACTAGGTTCTACTGGCTGGTTCACAGACTTAAGACTAAAATACTGCTACTAAAAAATGGAACAAATTCCATTTACCTATTTATTTTGCTTTTAGAAATCTCGTTCAACTAATTATTGATGGAATGGAATGAAGAAAAAATCATCCACATAATAGTTAATTTTGTTTCTTTTATTTGCTATATACTTATTTACATATTTACAGCATTTGGCCGGATAAGTTATCATTAGCTGGTGGCAGCACGAGCACATAGAACAAGAAAATGTAATAAGTAGTAGTCGTAGTAGTAGTAGTAGTCGGGCAAGGCATTTATCCTAATAACCCACCAAAGAAGCTCTCTTATTTTATAAAGCAAAAAATTCGCCTACCAAGGGCATTTGGTGATGAATGAATAAAGAAGTTACTAACTACTTATTAACCAAGAGTGAGGTCTATACGGGAAATATCAAACAGAGGCCTTGCGGTGTTGACCGTGCAATAGCAAGGCGAGTGCGTCAAAGCCAAAGTTTGATATTCTCCGGCGGAATGTTCGACGTTAATAAGTATTTTATTATATGGCAATTTCTCTAAAAACGACAATAACACTGTGCAAGCGGAAGTTCTTTACTTCGCACATCCGGCTAGTAATGCCGGTGGGCATTACAGGGGATCCAGACCTCTCAAGAACCTATCAGAACGCGCGGAGTATCTTTGCAATATAATAAATCTTTCTTAACGACCTTAATAGTTGAGGCCTTGAGTTCGTGCTGGAATGCTACACTGACATAAAGCAAGCTTACCAGTTTAAAAATAAATTATATTCTAGTTATGCAGTAGAAAAGTAGAAAACGCCCCGCGGATCAAATATTTCCGATTTCAGTTCAAACTGGTAGGGGAAAGCATATCTTTTTGCGTTTCTTGTTTGTCTCTTACGTATTACATAATTTAATACTACTAATAACAAAAACTGCCAAAGACCAGTCGAGGCCAAGAGGATGAGACTACCGGGCGGCAGGATTATAGAGCCGTGTGCATGAGCTTCAAGCAGGAAAATTGTCGATTTCCGCGTAACAACAGCACCTTTCGTCAGCACATCAACCAATGAGAGAGGATTTTTATTACACGTATAACGAGAATTTTATTACGTAAAGGTCCGTTGTAGATATAGTTTACTTCATAGAAAGTGCGACGTATAATAATTTTACGTAATAAAATTCTCGTTATACGTGTAATAAAAACCAGTATGCTATATTTTTCCATGTGAAAAAGAGCTTTACAGCCAATCAGGATACCGTATAATTTTTTTCACATGTGCGAAATATAATTAATCAGCGCAAGCGATTTAGTTGTTCAGCTAATCAGGCGTTGCACTTTAATGGCTTCTCAGACAGATCTGGCAGTTTCATGTTTTGTGGCACGTTTCCT
>JAOBYE010712359.1:0-11055 GCA_025403585.1 Parazoanthus swiftii
GGTGTAGGGCGGGGGGGGGGGAGATCGGGCAAGGGAAGGGGGAAATCGACAAATATTTAACACCTTTGTAAAATTCAACTCCCTGGGGAAAAGAAATTCGGTCAAAAATGATATAAAACGCTATTCAATTATTCAGTTGTGTTTTGGTGCTTGTCTAGTGTAACTTTGAGTGTCAAATTCACTCCGTGGGGATGATAGTTTTCACTTATTGTAATTTAATGCTTGTATGCTAATCATCATCATTATTATTATTCTTATTGTTATTTTTGTTATAATAATAATGATAAAAATAAAAATAATGATAATAATTACTAAAAATAATAACAATAATAACAATAACAATAATAATAATTAAAAATAATAATAATAATATTAATAATAACAATAATAATAATAATAATAATAATAATTATTATTATTATTATTGTTATTATTAGTTATTATTACTATTATTTTTGATTATTATTATTATTATTATTATTTATTTACGGTTAAATTAGCATAATTTAAAAAGTTTTGTGACCTAAGAAATAAAACGTAGTTACGACACATCCACAGATATTTCAAGGAAATACGGAACCGTTAAATGAGGTAAGAAGTTTCTTCAGCAAGGAATTGAAAGCCCGATATGTCCGTGTTTGTCCACTAACTTACCACGAGAGGCCATGTTTGAGGATGGAAATATATGTAGAGAAAGGTAAGATGGAACTTGGAAGTTAAACATTAGTCTTGTGGAATGAATATCTCTGATTCCTTTCTTTATGGAATGAATATCTCTGATATTCATTCTTTATGGAATGAATATCTCTGATTCCTTTCTTGATGCGTACAGCGTGAAATCAAAAGCCAAATATCTGAAACTAAGAAGTAAAGTTACAACACACTGTCGGTCATTGCATTTTAAACTTATTATTAGAAGGACAAGCCTGATACACACGTCGGGTTGCAAAATATAAAGTTTTATTTCGGGTCTCAGAAAATGAGGGCCGGACGGCGACGTGCAAAGCACCTTTCCCAAATTTTTAAATTAACCTTTAACCAGCTGACACTTGACGGTAATTTCTCCAGGATGTGCAACCGAAAGTCTAGGAATAATGACAGATCCATTAGCCCAATGGAATATTTCAACATCAGCAACCCTAAAACACAGAAAAAATAACGGTTCCTCGTCTGCGGTCCCAGTTCACACGTGGTGCACAGTTGGGCAAGGTGGCGATAACTGGTTGCAGGTTGATTTAGCATACATGGAGTACGTGTGCGCAGCTGAGGTGCGTCTTCAAGCAGCAACCAACTCCACTGCTAACTACACATTGTCGCGCTCTTTCGACGGGATGTCTTGGGAAATGTTCAGAGGAAACAAAATGCCAAAGGTAGTACGGTTTTGAGATAGTTAACTTTGATACTTAATTCTTTTAGATTACCGGTTGAAAGTGTTTTGGTCTTAATTTGAGCAAAGAACTGATATTTATTTTCAGTGTTACTTTTCGATTTCAAGTCACGTACCGTTGCAACTTTGTTTTCGAAAAAAAAGTTTTTTAATGTAAAAAATGATAATAATAATATTAGTGATAAATGTAATAATAACAATGAAAATAGTTGTAATAGTAACAAAAATAAAAAGCAAAAGGGGGGATTTTCAAAGAGTAAGAGAACGTGAAGAAGCAAAAACCCCAAAGAGCATTGGATGTCGAGATGGGCTCATTTACTCGATCCCCTAGTGTCTTCATCACTAATTATGTTATGGGCGGTGAATACCAAATGTTTCTGAGACAACTGGCAGAGAAGCTGGCAAAGAAAGATGACCAGAACACTGCATCTGTGGTAACCAGCTGGCTCACAGCTCGATCATCATTGGAGATTGTTAGATCCGTCCACTTAAGCGTTAGGTTCTAAGACACCTGTTCATAAGGGGAACGATTTGCTGAAAGATTTTAAGTTAAATGTGAATGCCGCAGAATTTTTTTAAATCTTACGTTTTAGGACCATATTGGCAAGAGGGGAGAGGGTTCTTTGAACTGAAACTTATGAGAAAGATTTCTTTATTTGAAATTTTTCATCTTTTCTCACTTTTTTATTGTTTGTAGCCTTAGTAAGTTGAATTCTGCCGAAATGTGGAAATTAAGGTTTATCATTGTTGTATTAAAACATTGTTATTGTATGTAATAATAATTATAACGACAATTAGAATAATATTAACAATGACAATGTCAATGTCAATAACAGCGATAGAAATAAATATGTCAAGGTTTTCAATTAGCAGACATGTTTTATGATAGAAGATTTGACACTTTCTAAAAAGAACAGGAACTGCTTGTTGTCGACTTGTTATATCTCGTATCAATTCATATGGTCATTTCGAACTTAAGCAAAGGAAATTCCGAGACAAATATCAATAAAACATTTAAGCGATGTGCTCCTCATATTCGTTTCAGGAGTTATTGGCGAGCCTGAGTTTGTCTGTAGCCAACAGACAGCCACTGGGTACTCAATGGCCTGCTCGATATGTCCGCTTTCACCTGACCGCGGGTTTGAACAACACGTGTTTAACAGTTGAACTGTACGGAACAAAGGGTATGGAATTTATATTTGCTAAGTAAAATGTGAAACAGTAAACAACCTGATACGAAAGTCATCGTTAGTGCTTGGAAGATATTCCAGGTCAGTATTTGGTCAATATAAGAGCATGATAAAAAAGAAAAAAGGATACGGAATAATTGAGAATGTTGCTGATATAAAACAAAGGCAAGTAAGTGTTAGGGTAGACTGGCGAGAGGGGATGTTAGGAAATGATTAGGATTTTCAGGATGGATGGAATTATAGTGAGTGATAGGCTGGTTAGGAATGATAGAAGTTGTTTTATCGTTTCTTAAAAGAAATGATTAAGGATGTTTGGGATTAATGGAGCATATTAGAAGTTGAGAGACAGTTAGGGAATGAAAGAGGATTTTTAGGAAATGATGAAAAACGTTCGGGAATGGTGGAGGGCGGAGGATGTTAACGAATGATGGCGGGTGTTAAAAAGTGAAGGGAATGTTAATATATTTTGAAGGATGATGAGAAAAAGATGAGAAATAAACAAAAGGGAATGACAAAGAAGGTGGTGAGTGACGAGAAAAAAGTACGTGTTTGGGTACAATAATGATGAAGGATATTGAAAAACGATGACGAAAGTTTGGAGATGTTGGATTATTTAGGGAAAGATTGGAGATGCTAGGGAATAAAGGAGAATGTTAGAAAATGATGCAACTTATTTATTATGGTGAAGGAAGATGGAAGGTAGAAGGGAATTTTCGGAGAAGTTAGAGAACGAAGCAGGATTTTAAGGAGTGATGGAGGGTACTCGGGAAATGATTGTCATTTCGAGTTGCTAAAAGATATAGTGTAGATGAAACATCTCCTTTCGTTATCAAAGTTAAAAGCCTTGGTATGTCAACAAGAAACCTGTAATCACGACACGTTCTATAGACATTCTTCATAATTTCCGAACAGTTCTGATGAAGTCCTATTCTAGAATCTATTTATCAACGTTCTTACCTTTTGCTACTACAGATTTCATCGAATTTATTAAGTACTACAAAAACGTGTGGAATAATTAGTTGTAATTTATTTCTAACTGCAATGTTTACAGTTCCTCCTCCAAAAATCCGTGTACCTCTTGAGAAGCAAGTGGTAAGCGTTGGTGGTTTGCTTAAGCTCAACTGTACAGCTGAAGGTTTCCCTCCTCCGTATTATACTTGGAATACACCCAAAGGAGTCTTGGGTCCATCAAAGAACTTGAGTGTTCTACTAATACAGTACCCTACGTTTGAGGACGGCGGTTTTTATAACTGTACTGCGACCAATGAGGCCGGTCAAGTATCTACGTCAGCAGCTATGAGGGTTATTGGTAGGTCTTAATTTAAACATCAATATTAACCCTATTCCTACTGGGCTTTTTAGGAGTTCCTGGGCCTGGGGGGGGGGCTTCAAAAGCTCCCCCTCCATAAATCCGAAAGTATTGATGCTATTGTCATAAAACTTGGAGGTTAGATAGAACTATAATACCTAATTAATTTCATTAGGTTACAAATCAATATGACGTCATGATGACGTCACGATGACATAATTTCTCCACAAAATCGTGTTTTTTAGATTTTCCTTCTAGTTTTGCATAAAAGCAGGCACAACCCAAAACTCTTGGTTTAAACAGTTGACCAATGCCTCAAAACAGCAAAGTTGGATTTTGGCCTATTCCAATTGTATAAACTCGACATATATTTTTAGAATGAGAATATTTTTTCCATGCCAGTTGCAGTCAACTTTGTGGGTATTTTTGAAGCTATTTCAGTAGATAGGGTCCAAAATATATAAAACAAATAAAAACCGGATAGGACAAACTTCAGAAAATCAAAAAAATTATATTATAACGTTATTCACCAGATTTTTTAATTTGCACTCAAATATATATTGCGTCATCGATGACGTCACTTATGGACTGAAATAAGTCTGCTATATCATAATTCTTAAAACAATAGTCTTCAAGGTTAGTAAAATACTCGTTCTCAAGCAGCACAATTGGATCATATCTAAAATAAAGCAAGATTTTCAAATTTCACATGCCCTTCATAATGCCGTTGCCATGGCAACAGCCGACCCCATAACCTAAATTCTACCACATCACCAAACAGCCAGATAAATTTGAGGAAAAGTCCCACGATATGGAGAGATTATCTTAAGTTGTTTGGAATCGCAGCTACTTGAAGTTGGCGCGGGCATCAAAAGCCCCCCCCCCCAGACGGAATAGGTTTAAGAAGTTAATCAAGTGGTGTATTGTCTGTCAGTATGTTTGTATCTGTGTCCGTGTCCATGGCCGTGAACCTTACTTTGACTCCGATGGTCATTTCATCCACATTTGCATTGAATCAAAGTTTATTGACTGCATCACACAATCCGAAGTTAATGTGAACCGAAAACACATTCAACAACTGTAAGGTTTCCTTCAATTTTTGAAAGAGCCACAATTGCAAATCAAGGTCTTCAAGGCCACGATGCGGATCTGCCAAGCGTCGTCTGTACAACATCAAAAGCAATTCAGACCGAATCGGAAATGATTCAAAAAAGGAGAGCCTGCAACCTAATCTTGCGACCAGTCAGTGATTCATGGCTTGCGCGTGTGCAGCACGTATCTAAATGGCGGTCACATCAAAACTGTGGCGAAATTCTTCTTCCATAAAGAACGCAAAGAATGCACACGCGTAAACTAGCGCAAGACACGAAAGATGCAGCTACGTGCAAGCTCCCAATTTCCTCTGTTGCTGTCCAGTGGTTTTACTGGATCACGATGATTTCCTCTGTTGATCCTGAGGGTCTTTAACAGTTGAAGAAGGGGGAAGCCTGTTTTGTAAGGTAAGACTGAAGCACGTTTAGACAGGTATTTCTTGTTTGAGCTACTGCTTTGCTTTCGTTGGTAATTTTGCAATTGTTTGGTTATGTATTGGTTCCCGAAGCTGGTTTGTTCAAATATGACTTTGACATGCTTTCAGCGGCGTTTTTCACGAGTTTTCAAACATTCAACGGACTGCAAGCTTATAATGGGAACAATTTTTCATTTGTGAAATATCCTTCAATCGTTATCTCGTTTAATGTCCAACCAGCGACTCAAGTTTGTCACAATCTGACCCATTTTGGTCACCACGCGTCATCCAATCAAATCCCGGCACAGTTTTGCCACAATCTGATCCAGTTTAGTCACTACATCAAATGCAGTATTGCGTATGAATCGTGATACTAAAGTAGAACAAGCATGGCTCAGATCTAACTGTCGAAACGTTTTCAAATTGACTTCGGATTTCAAGCTCAGAAGCTCAACCTTATTTGCATCAGCACTTGCATCACGTGGAGTGAGAAAACCTAATCTTTTATCCAAAAAAGGTAAAATGGTAACTCATCAAGAAAATCCACCTCGTTCGATCATAAACTACAGTTTGTATGAATGTGACTATACATAAAAGCCAAGGACTTAATCTACCTAAATCATGGATTGACATTGCTCCAAGGAAAAGAACAACAGGCATGACACATATTGCAACAAGTAGAGTCAGGTCCCTTGGTTCGTGTAGAATTGAACCAATGACACTTGGGCGTGTAACATCTGTTAAAATACGACTAGCTTGCAGTTTAGACTTGAGGAAGAGAATCGCTTACAGAAGTTGGCGAACCACACCAAGTCCATCGGTTGGTATCCTTAATTTGCTTACTGCAACAATAAACAGCAGTTGTCATGCATGCCATGGCAAAATTCAATGGTTTCATTGTGTGTGTGGACTGCAGAATTTTAAGGTGGATGCAAGGGATACCCAACTCTTTATTAAAATGCAAACATAGGTAGTGTAGCCTTATCTTGAAAAAAAATATACCAAAGCCATTTCTGTCGGTTATTTTTAATTAATCATTTTGTGCAAATAACAAAAATATAGAGCTGTATTTCATTACTTTCTTGTAGAGTGTAGAATATTAATTTTTGTAGTCTGTTCTCTCCATGTTTTTTACAGATACCAGTCCCGGTTTCGTTCATTCTGTCTCACCCATAAAGAAATCAAAGGCTCGAGGAGACTACCAAACTTCCTCCTTCCAAACATCGCAAAGCAATACTACAAAGGTTGTGGGATAAAACTCCAAATAACATGCACAAGCAGTGCATTTTCAAAACACAGGATGTCCAACTAAATTGTTAAATGCCAAGGAAGATAGTGAACAACTGTTTGTAAATGAATACACGAGGCTTGTCAAGGCAAACTCAAATGATATCATCTTGAAGCAACTGAATGATTCGATAAGAAATCAAAACGTGAACGTCAGACAACCCTAATGCTTGGTAATACTAAACTGAAAGAAATTGTAAAGAGAAATGGCCAAATAGCAATGGTAAAGGAGGACTGTGTCCTGGAAGCTGAGACTGACTGTGCAACAATCTATGTATGGGACAAAATGCTAACAACACTGAAGAACGGAGCCAGCTATGATATCAGGAACCTAAGTGTCAAAACATTCAATGGGAAGACTCCTTGGGCACAATAACCACAACGTTCTCTGAATTTGATCCAGTTGTCAACAAAATCAAAGAAAATATTTTCCTCTCCAACACCAAGCAAGCGATTAGTGTGTCTGAATTCAATTTCACTGATAATGTAAATATCTTTATGTTATCATGTCAAATTTCCGCTTGCAAGAAGAAGATGCCATTTTCTGTTGGTTGCAAGGTAATCACCTGTGCAAACTGTGCAACGTGTCAAAAGGTAAAATCTTGAAAAAAGGCATTACACCACGCCTTTGTGCATAGATTGCTGGAAAAGATACATGATTGACGGCATTTACAGAAGTCGTTGTACATGATTTACTGAAGAAAATAGACATTTCTCCAGAAGCAACATCTAACGAAATCAAGCAAGGGCTACTCGAGTTGGAAGATAACACTCTGGTTGTGGACTCCACTTCAAACTTCATTTATGAAGTGGTCAATTTAAATTGAGGCACAACTAGGGCACTGCCTGTGCTAGACTAAATGTTTGTTAATTTTTCTTAGTTCGAAATAACGTTCAGAAGTAAAGCGTAATTTTTTAGGTCAAAAATTGTTGTTGTTGTTGTTGTTGTCAGAAATAGTAGGTCTGCATTTTATTTAAATATCCAAAAAAAATGATGTTCAGACACTGAGAACTAAGCTCTATAATTGAAAAAGACACATGCCATTTAATAAAACATTTTAGTTGGTGCATTTGTCTAATGTATTTGGTAGTTCCAACACAATAAGTTGATTTTATTTACCCGTAAAACAAAGGCATAAGTTTTTGATTGTGAAGGAAATACAAAACTAAGGAAATCGAAAGTAACAGACAAAACACCAAAGCCTGTTTTGCGATTGAGTCAAAACAAATTGTTCTTATTTTGTTTAGCCGCATTTGTAAAACCTCGGTTAGTTTTGTACGTACCCTTAATTTAATGAAATGCTAAATAGCTGGGTTTAAATGTGTTCATTGAGAAAATACGTTAGTTGATTAATACAGTGCAGATAATATACTAGCACACTTGTGAGGTGGCGTGTGTGCAAATGTTTGCTCTCCATTGGAGAGAAAAATATAGACGTTTATGTTAACTTTCGTCTAAGAGAGAAACGAACCACGTATAGAGTATATATTTTACAGTATGGACGTACATGAATATACACATGCGTGCATGTGTGTACTAGAAGTAATCACAGATTAGTGAAGTGCGTTCGACTTGTTCACTCAAGTGGGCACAAAGGTGTTGTAGTTTGTTTGTTCTTGGCGATATTATTTTTAAAACAAAATAACAGAACGAAATTTTATACTGTTTTTTCCACTGTGACACGAATGCACAGTATGATGAACGAATATTTAAAATTCAAATAACTTAGTTAGACTTACATGTCACGCTTTGTAACGGTTAACAAAGCAACGTAGCCTGTGTTCAAGATGAAAACTTTTGATATTTCAAACTGAATTTAGATCACCTGTGAGTACACGCATACAGATAAAGGCAAATCCACAAATCATGGTCAACTCAGCCAAATAACCGGAGGGTTTAGTTTGCAGGAAGTGCAGGAAGTGCTGGAAGTTCAAAAATTTTTAAAAATTAAATTAATATAAAAAATTAATAAAAAATAAAAAGCAAATAATCGGCCACACACCATTGGGCTTTACGCATCACGATTCACGATTACTCGACTTGTGAATATTGGAATATTTCCGTGAAAGAGAAAAACTTTGTTTATGATTTATTACTGTTACTACCAGTATATCTTTGCAAAAACACAATACAATGTACAGCACTATTTTTGTTGTGATTTTGAAATATCTTATGCGAGTTATGGAAAAGATCGGCTTTGTCATGTCTTCCGTGCAGCTTTCCTTTCGTTGTCGATTTCAGTCGCGTCGATTAGCTAATAGGCGCCAAATGAAATTTGACCACAGCTCCGCAAGGCCAAATCTTTGCTTTCGTATGCAGTTTGTTTTTGTTGTTAAAGAAAGGTTAAAGTATGAAGAAGCAACAATGATCAAAAGCTAGAAGCGAGAATTCCAATATTCATGAAGAAGAGTATTTCGAAGTGTTTAAAAGATCCAGCGTTTCGCTTTCAGGAATTCGCTGTTTACAAGACGAGTAATCGTGATGCGTAATGGTGTGTGGTCGATTGCACGAATTCTGAGTTTGCTCTATATTTTTTATTAATTTTTTTATAAAATTCGTCTTTGATGCAACACGGCAGATCGACGAAGGAGTCGTTGGGTGTCATGTGGCTTGAAAAACTGTCTTTGTATGTGCTCCAACTGCGACGCACACTTTGCTCAGGCTTTGATAAATAGGTTCCAAGAACTTTGAAATCATAATTGTATTTTAAACAGTGAAAACTCGAAACTTATCTGCGCCGCTGCACCAACAAAATCCAAAGTAGACAAAGTCATGTAATGGAACCACGAGAAGTCCAAAGTACAGGTAATGGAACCACGAGGCAATACTGAACGTGCGCGCGCATGATTAGTTAGTTATAAATTCAAAATGGCGCTGATTTGGAACAAAAATGTGATGAACGACGACGCCCAAACAAACTCGATCTTGCTTGCTTGTACAGCTTGGTAACCGCGCAAATGACCACAGGCTTCCCAACTCTGTCGCATTTAGGATTGCGTTCTCCTAACGTCGAACGCAATAAATTATATTAATACCGCTTTATTCTTATATTCCAGCTTGTAACTACGAACCTATTGGAGTGTCTGACAGAAATAAAATAAAGGACGGTCAGATGAGTTCATCGAGTTATTTTGAATCGCTTTACAAGGTTTTCAAAGGCCGGTTAAATGGCGAGCAGGCTTGGTGTACAAAGACTTTATACAATGGCAACGATTGGCTGCAGGTTGACATGGGGAGCGAGAGATATGTGTGCGGCGTCGGGATACAAGGAAAGAACTATGGTTTGTATGAATGGACTAAAACGTACAAAGCTGAGCTGTCAGTTGACGGAGTCACGTGGCTTCCTTATAAGGAGAACGGGCAAGAAAAGGTGAAAGAGCGCGTATCATTAGGCAAAAGTTTCTCTGTCATTTTTTACATTTGGTAGCTCAATGGCAGGCCAATTTGATATTGGAAACATTTTAGTCAACCATGAATATTTCTTTTAAAAAATTCGAGTACAAGCAGTTTGGTAGAGAAAAGGAATAATGTAATTTCACTGAATAAGTTGTTACAAACGCTTACTTTTAAACCGCCAAGAGAATTGCAACTTACGTTTGACTGACCAATTATTTTATTATATCCGTTACTGTAGTAAAATAAATTTCAATTTGCTGCTAAGCACATGTAATTTTCACCGTAAATTTCGGTTCATGTTTTCGTAAATTCGCTATAAGAATGCGCCAAATAAGCATTTTAGATAAATTAATTTTTCCGAGGGAGCAGTCGACTTTCTTCTGATCCGTGTAGCATTAACATTATACGATAATTCACCCTTTTTATATAAAACTAAAACGAGGCTTGATTGGTAGGCCAGAAGTATCACACAAATCAATGCAAAAAAATCATTCGAACACTATTTTTAGAAAACTTTTATAGTTTATAACTCAGTAAATGCTTTGCTGGCCTTCCAATCTTCGTTTTGATGCAATAGAACTCAGGTTGTTCCACACTACCGCCATTTATGAACGCGGTGTATCTTAACTAAAATTATTTTTTATTCATTTATCACCTAATCAAGGTTTGTAAACTGCACGTCGTCGAACTGTTCATTTCAACATGTTTTTGATTTTCAGATATTTCCAGGCAATTCAGAACCATTTAAAGAGGTGAAAAGTTTCTTGGAAACGAAGCAAAGAGCGCGATATGTCCGGTTGTATCCAACTACGTATGATACATGGAAATGTTTGAGAATGGAAATTTACGTAGAAAAAGGTAAACATCTGTTGTCGTGATCTTCTTAACGTCTTGTTGATTCATAATAATTAGTGAATAAACTACTTCCGTGGTATGTTGTATTGAGTTATACAGGCCCGAGGCTGAGAAATTGTCCGA
>JAOBYE010712370.1:0-11055 GCA_025403585.1 Parazoanthus swiftii
CTCTCTAAAAGTGCTAATATGCAAAATGATATACTAATATGCAAATGAATGTACACATGATAATACATAGTGCAACAGTATCAGCTTTATGTCTTTTTAAAATCTTTGATTAAATGAAGATGAAATCAGCAAGTTTGAAACCGTTTGGTAAAAGTCATTGGACCCTCCCCCCGCGGCACCTCTTCATAGCTTGTCACATTTACAGCACCTGCACTTTTTAATTTTTTTGGGGGGTGGGGGGGGGGAGGGTGAGGCTTAATTGTGGCTGTTGCTTTTTCATAATCTTTTCGGGTTGTAGTCGTCGTACATTTTCTTTCTATTTTAACAATATCAGGAAGCAGCAGCCTTGATCTACTATCTTGCGTTTATCATCAAGCCAGGTTGTATCAATCGAAACGAAGCATGCGATTGGCTGAGATAACAATAGGATAATGAACTAAACAATAGCCTTTACCCAAATCTTAACCCTGCAAACAATAGCTGGTGGAATGTAATGTGTCACCTCATTTATTAACATCTGATTGTTTAAGACCAAAATCTTTCCATCATATTTCAGCAGTCAGAAGAACAGTCTTTTGAGCCAGTCATTTATTTTTATCATCAGTTGTGGGTGGGGGCCAGGCAAGACTGTGGGGGTGGGGGAGGGGGCGAGGCACTGGGTGGAGGAAACTCACTCGATGTGAACAATTCATATAGATTTGCACATGTGTTGATTGTAGACGAGTGAATAATGTCGGGTAGATTCAGCTCGATAACTTGCGGAAATGGTTTGAGAAAAATAAAGGGATGGTTTTATTTTAGTTCTTTCACTTTGTGAAGGCTATATCCTATACACAACACGCGCGCGAACTACCTCCAATGGCAACTACTGTAAACAGTTTAGCACAATTTTGAAGGGTGCTTTTTTTCTTGTATCCTTACAACCAAGTATGTAATGGCGTTTGTGTTCTTTGCAATCCTCTGCAAACCTGAGCATTATTGACCTCATCAAAGCTCAGTGCAATCTGGGTAAAAAAAGCTACCACAAACAACTTCTGCCAGATAATTTCCAGTTTCTTATCAAGATACCATTGGATAGGACAGTTAGACAGGTGAAGGCGGATGTTCGATACATACAGGTCTCCCGACATGTGATTGTATCCTCCGATATGTGTTCCGGTTGACACAACAGTACCCGTAACAGGATATTACCAGTGCGATTGCTGAGAGCACTGCGCATACTCCAAAAAGTCCAGCGAGAAGGGCCAGGTACGGTTTGGGTAGTGGGCTCGTATTTCCTGAAGCAAGATGCGTGCAGTCACCCTCCTGGCATTGCGTTTGGCAGTTCTTAGCAGCACACTTAAATTTACAGTTCCCCGATAAACACAGCTGGCTACAGAACTTGACATCTTTGGTGCATTGCATTTCGCAACCATGGCAACGCTGAACACAAGTCCCGGATGTACAAAGAAGTTTCTCACAAGGAACATGCTCTTCGGTACCACACCGCTGGTCACAACTAGTGAAGATATCTCCACTGTCTTTGTTGTCACATGCACATGAAGTGGTGTTACATACTTGAAAACAAGTGTTCAGGGTCACTCTGTCACATGTTCGTGACGTCACTGTATTGACGTGAAGCATAAAGAGAAGTACTGCAACATTCAACGATGTGATGCATTTCCCCATCTGAAATTTGAATATGCAGTTTTCAGTAAGCGCAACATCATTTGTGTACAACTTAATTTGATGTTAAAAACAACAGCAATGTGATCGGTATTTTTGCGCAAGAGTTCATAATTATTTTCAATGCGCATGAAAGAATATGAGACCAGTTTACAATGTCATGCATAAATACTTTTATAACTGTGTTTTAAGTTTAGTTAACTTTTTTTTGCATTGTATATTATAATACTACATTAAGATTTTTAATTGAAAACGTGATAGGCCTTAGTATTCACTTTATTCACTGTCAAGTTCTAATGAAAATCGCTCAAATAAACTATAGCTGTTTGTGGCAACACAGCATGGTTTTAGCGCAGTTTTTTGATTGGCCGTTTAACTGTGCGACTATAAAGTGTAACACAAGGGCGTGTGTTTCCAGGCCGTAGAAATGACGTCATTCCTCTGTTTTGAACTCTGTTGAATAAACATACTGTGAGACTGTTGAGTGGCCCCGCCTAAAATGCTCGGCAATTGGTCTGGGGTTCAATGGAGCCGATACCAACTGTAGAAATGCGCAGTGCGCATCTTGATTGCACATGTTAGCGAACGGCTCGGAATTTCTAGGATGTATTGCATTAATATATCAACTATACCGATAACTTACAAAAGAAATGGAAAGATTGCCTCTTCGCTACCACTGTTTTTGGCCATCAAAACAATTACATCTTTTTAAAAAATATATTTGTGAGAAGGTTCGGACTGAGAACGAAAGAGAGCATACATGAACGCTACAAGCTTAGTTGCGTTTGAACCTACGTGTTCGGCAAAGGGAAAAAACGCTTCGGTGCAAAAATAGTACAATAAATAACAGCTTTCAATGATCTTGTTTGTTACTAAAAAAGGAAACTAAACATGTTTTTCTATTCAAGTGACATGTTTACACAGAAAGTGAGAAGCAGGTATAAGGGTCAAAACAAGCTCTCTGTGAATATATTTTGTACTGAACGTACGTGGTTCAACGTTTTTTACTGTTTTGAGGACCCTTGAAATTCCTTTAAAAGTTTTTTAAAACATTTTCATTTAGAAAAAAGACCAATGACTAGTTGCTGAATTCTTTATACCTGTCTCCATACATTTCCTATATGTCGGGAGAATTTTGCATTTCATTTTGCAGTTCCTCTGTCATGCTATTTTATACTAATTTGATACTGATACTGTAAAAAGAAGATAGATAATGGTAGATATTGATGTTTTTAGACATTTAAAAATCGTTAATGAAAGATGTTTTTAAAATCGTTAATTAAAACGTATTTTCCTAGAAAGGCATTTGTAGTTATGATTCAGATTTTCTTAGATTGTAAGTTTTTAAGATAGATCTGTGTTGTAAATTAAAGACACATTTGTAAAATAGGTTGTAGATTTGTCAATTGAGTTGTCATAGTTTATTATAAAGTTGAAATGAAAGCGCATTTCATCATAACTTTGAAAATGTTAAACTGCGCAATGTAAACAACAACTTTTAAAAATAGTTTATTATAAACTTGGTGGGAACGAATTTCAGAATTTTTGTATTGTGAATAGCGCAGAGTGTATCTGAATGTGTGTACATTCGAAGTCTTTCCAACATCTAAATAACCAGTTCTGTTTCACTTGCCCGACTTAAGTTGGTTGTACCGGCCTGAATGAACGGTCCTGAATCAATATTCATTGCAAAAGAGGCTGTTTATCAACCCGGCATGCGAGCTGGCTCACTTAACGACATCTCACCCCACGGTTGTTTGCGTATTAATACCTCTGTATATTTATGTGAGATGGCGGGTTGTTCCGTTTATATGTTTTGTTTTGTTTTTTCGTATTTTTTTTATGGAGGTTAACTTCAAATCTTCCCATATGAACACACGCCAATCTAGTTTCCTTCATAACGGGCCAACACGCCTCCATGTGTCCCAAATAACCACCATGCACTTGACGGTATTGAAGATTCGTGTGTTTCTAAACCAAAGCATGAAAACAATTATACTGCTTCCTCACAATATTGTTATAGTAATTTATAATGTTTCATTCCATTTTCAAGGTAAAACTTGGTCTCGCCGGCCGGGATGTGTCCTTAGAATATTCTGAACGTTGGCTGTTTTTCAGTGTCCACACTGTACTTTTGAAAACAGATCTTCAAAAACAAAAGTATTTTATAATATTTTTCATAAGAACCTTTGATAAAAATTCGCTCACAGCCACAGCTGCAGGCACCGACTTTTGATGATGCTGTTGATTCCCTGCGTTAGCAAAAGAACCGACTAAAACAAGGTTTTATGTTCGGTCTTGCAAACACGAGTCAGTCGCTCTGGGATGACTGTTATCGCAGTTTGCCATGTTTCGTAAAATCTTAAAACATTTGTCCAAACTGGAAACGAAACCGACAAAAGTCAGTGGTTTACCGACAAGTCTCCTCGGACTTTGCACTTAGAAACAACCAGAAGTATCAAGTGTTACATTTGGTACTCATAACCTTTGATTTTTTCAAATCAAAACAACTACCAAAACAAAAGGTGTTTGTATACGAATTTAGAGATTAACTCTAATTCGCTCCTGCGCCAGTCTGACTTAACATTGTACAACCTGCTTTCCGTTTTCTTCACTGTCATTCAGATTCGTATCTTCAAAACTAAACAATCTGATGTATTTATTTAGCTCCTGCATTATAGCATCAGGATTCGCTCGAAGTTTAGCGGCCAAATCGGGAAAGAGCCAGAAACCGAACTGTTTTTTCAGTTTTGTTGCAATATCAAAATACTGTAGTATGTGGCAATTAATAATTTCAAACATCTTACCTCGAAAACGAAATAAATGTCTTTCCTCTTCTCCGCCAAGTCTAAAAGAGTATGTTACCTTGGGTCATGTCAACTCTGTTTCGGTGGGACTGCAGTCATTATGAAAGGGACAAGCCCGCAGTTGCGGATGATATCAGAACTATTTTTACCGTTTGTCTTCCGTGACAGGACGATCTTTGACCAGTCAAGCCCAAAACGGTCACGTGACACTTTGGAGTTTGGACTTTCGCCAGACAAAATGTTAGTTTTCGAATTTCATCAGTTATTTTATGTTAGAGTAGCTAGTTGAAGTGACTCTTATAAGGTTTCACTATTTTTCGGAAAAATTTGAACAAAAAAAAATACATAGTGTAACAATCAATTTGATATAAGTGAGTGATTGTTTAGATCCTTACCAATTGATGAACGTGTCCAGACAGAAAGACCGTTAAACGGATTACAATGTAGACACAGAGGACTTTTAAATGGCTTAAAACTTTGCTAAACCTTGACACTGACTCGGCCATTTTTATTCAATTACCGAGTAGACAGAACTAACTTAACCCAAATGCATAGTTAAGGAATTCGAATCGAGGTTAGACAACCTTTGTAGTCATTTTTCTCAACGTTATTCGGTTCTAAAAGCTATAAAATTGCCGTCAGTTTACATGTATACAAAGTTCCAGTTTATATTTAAAACATGTGTTAAAACGGAAACCTGAAGAAACGACTCACAAGTGACAGTTGAGTTTTTCGAACGTGCTCACGGGAACAGTAGTTCAACCGCATGCGAAAACAATTACCGATGGTCTTGTTTCGGTTAGAAAATCGAAGAAAAACATATGCAAAAAATAAATCGTATCTGCAGTTCTATCTGCTCTACAATTGACGGTCAGTTCAAAGAAAAAGCAATGCAGGAGATGATACACAGAAAATGCAAGTAGTAACCAGGAAATCAATCGCTTCTAATATCCAGGAAATGGTTTTGAACTGTTGTATTTTCATGTTCTCATCTTATCAAGCTCCCACGTTCCGTGTGGCGTTGCACGACCACGAAAAAAACAAGGGGTTAATTTTTTTGGGAAAAGACGATTGAAGAATTTGTATAAAATAATTGGACGTTCGATCTAAGTAAGAAATGCGCGTCATGAAACGGCAAAGAAAACTTAAGGGAACTGAAAAACTAGTGAAGCATGAAAAAATTTGCAGCCGAAGACTGACCGATAAAAAGAAAATTGCATGCAAATTTGATTAGTTTTGCGTTCTTCCGCTCCTTCTCGGGCTCAATCAATATGGAATATGTTAACAGAAAAGAGCCCCCCCCCCCCACCACCACCACCCCTAGCAAAAAACATCTGACAATAAAATCGAAACTATATGATTCCTTGCTAGCCTCCTCCGCAGGCAATTCAGTGAGGCGAAACTATTGGCAAATATGGGGCTAATGCAGGTATATGATAGTTGATGTTGGATATAGCAGTTTCACTAAAATATCATTACCTAACATTTGCCCGTATTAGCTGTACATTTGCCTATATTTTCCGTTGCCAGATTTCTAGCCAGCTTTGGGGTTCTAGGACGAAAAAGCGAAGCGGCGAAGAAATGGCTGCGCCAGAGGGGGAAGGAGAAGAGATTTTCGCTTTGCCGCTCGCTCACGGTTCGTTCGTTGGGGCTTGTGGCTTCGCTTTCCCCTTCCACGCCAACTAGAGCACCAAAGCTACGCCGGCTGCATGATTCCTTTTGATTATATCTTAACTACATAAATGTTTTGCACTTCCCTCTAACGAACATAGCGTGATAGAATTTGACTCGGAAAACTCGGCGGATTTGAGGGGAATTCTATAGAACTGTCGCGTTATTCGAGCAGATACAAGAATTTTTATCACAGGATTCAAACACACAAGAAACAGACAGCGCGGCATATCGGTCGATCGAGCCTGGATGGAACAGGCGAACAACACACAAAGAAAAAATCAAGCCCTGACAGTTATATGGACATAGCCACTCTAAAGTGAAATATGAAGCAGATAGGGTAAATGGTGTTATTGTAGGCTAATGTATGGTTAATGAAGGTGAAGAAGGGGACGAGCGGAAGATCGCGGAAATGAGGTGAGGAAAAAGGGAGGGAGTTCTCTTTCCCTTCTTTCCCCTTCCCCACCCCTCCTCCCACGCATTCCTCTTTTTTCGCTTCAGTCTCCATCATCCTCATTTAAAACCATTAGCCTGCAGTAGCCATCATTCACTCTATCCGCTCCACAGGCTGCCCAAGCTTATAATTCGACCTTTTAATGCGTTCTGGAGTTCCCTGTACGGCCGACGTAGTGTACGTGGTGTTAGCTAATACGTAAGGGACAGTTATAGAGGAAGCGACATCATTTCGAATAACTCAACAAAACGGCCACAGAATGGCGTAGAAATCAGCACAGGACACATGTAAACAACACACTTGAGGTGAGTCAAGTTTTATTTCAACAAAGCCGGTGATTTAATTTTACTACCACTTTTAGAGGATCGATTAATTCCCCATACATTCTCTTATAAACTAATTGTCCTTTACGTATTAGCTAACACCACGTACACCACGTCGGCCGTACAGGGAACTCCAGAGTCGAATTATAAGCTTGGGCAGCCTGTGTCTGCTCCATCATAATTTCACATTAGAGTTGCCTGCGGCTCTGTTACTCGCGTAGCGTAACTATATATAAATAATCGCACAATCAAATCTTTTTTAAAACAGCTCAGCGCCTTTGTTCAATTTAAAGCACATCTGGACAAAAAGAAATCTAAAACCCGAGGTCACAATGTCAAGTTTGTGCATAAGTAAAGAGTGAATTCGATGAAAACAATCATGGCAAGAAGCCAGAGATTTTCGAACGATATGTTCACAAATAGTGCTGAACCTCGCTTCCGCAACAAGTTCTGTATGACTGTGTGCATTGATGGAGAAAACAGATTTATTTCTATTTAGCTCAATGGCAGCTTTCCCCCATGTTTACAGACCAGAATTCACTCTCAGAGCCAAAGACAGTGCAGCTCGACAGAAAGCTTTTAAGTTATAAAACAGTTGTCTAATCTGACATCCACGGGAAAAATGTCAAGCTTCTCGGCGGGTGTTTTTATGCAGTTCGGTCATTTTCCCGAAGAGGATTAGACGTATTTACTGCTGGAGAGACGTATTCAGTATTGTTTCGAAACGATAACAGAATAAAAAACCGGGTGCCCGCACGCCAGTAACGCCACATACATGTATTTAAAGGCCCTATGAACTGAAGCAAAAAGCTGTTAACGCGGTTCGACAATTAAAAACTGTCAAAAAAATTTTGCTCACTAATGTCAAGCTACTTTCGGAAAACCAATGTGCGTTTCAAAGTTCACAGTGGGATGGGTAGAGTGGTGAATGTTCTTTCTTTGCTGGATGAAGGTCATCTATATATGGTTCGTTAACAAACAGCTGGCGGACAAGACGAATTTTGGCCAAAGTTTTTAAAATAGGGTTTTCTACTCTGGGTCTTTAGTTCAGCAGAAAAACAAATATTCTTACCTCGTTCCTCTCAGCTGTTCCACTTAATTTGCGTTTGGAAAAAAAATTAGGATCCCAGAAGCAAAATTAAGAACAATCCAAACTTTGACCAAACATTTTCAACGATAAGTAAATTACAAAACAAAGTGTTTGCAATTTTTCTCAGTGTCAATTGGACCATACATGTTTTTTCAAAAAAATATACCAAATCGTTTTAGCCTACACTTTGTAGAAAATACTAGCCATCCGCGAATTGTCAAATTTTGGCTGAACTTTTTGATCCATCAAAATGTGATTGAAAGAAAATAAAAGGCGGAAAAATTGCCTTTCTTTAGGCTTACAGATACTTGCGGAAGTAAACTTAATTCTGACACCGTTGAAAGAGATGGTACATATATTCTTTGACTTATAATGGGGTTGGACTAATCGTTCACCGGCCATCAGAATTCAAGAAATACTACTATAATAGTGACTACAACTTAACTGTCACTGTTTGGTGTATTATAATGATGGAAAGAGTACTTAATTTACCTGAATTAACGGTAGCCAAAAGCAACAAAAATTCAATTGGCTTCTAGTATAGTAAGCTAAGAACTTTAGTTTTGTTTCCGATAAAAAAAAAAACTTACTCACAAAATGTGACGCCATGGTGTAGATTTGTAGTTTCTCTTCAGTTTGGTTTACTGACCAACTACCGACTTGTCAGTAGGGGATTTTTATTGATAACAGTTCATCTGCTTTCCACACGGTATCGTATCGTCTTGTTCTGATCTCTTTCTAAGTCATCCTCTCTCTTCTTTCTCTTACCCCCCCTCCCTCGAGTAGGCGACTGTATTTATGGAATATGATGTAATGTGATGCAACGGCTCGCCAAAGGCAAAGGTATGTAATACTTGAACAACTGCATTATGCCTCTCCTGGATGCTTTCGTCGCGTAGTTTTGAAAGAGTTGAGGTGAAACAAAAAAAGGGACCGCGAAACATACTTTGAAAATATCGCGAGATTGTCAGAACTTTCATGCCTTTCATGTGAGCTCAGTGTAGATATTTCAAGAAATGAAAAACATATGGGCGGAAATAGTGTTGTATTCTTTCAATATCTTTACCGAATTCAGTCCTGTTGTCTTGTGCCAAAAAAATCCCAAAAGGTCACAGAACGGCTGAAGCAAAACCTGCCTTTATCGTGGCTCTCAGGAAATTGCTCCAATTACTATTGCACTCTGCTAAGTTGAGATTTTAAAGACTATCTTGGCATTCTTATTATATTCAACAATGACAAAGCACAAAAAACTAGCTTTGACATTGTTTGAACAAGATCCTGAAAACGGTCGATGACCTTTTGTCTCCGCAGCTGAAGGAAACAAAAAATGGCAAACCGCAATCAACCTGATAAAGATGCCTTTGGAATGAGAATGATGCTGGAATTGCTCTGATCTGAAAGTCGTGTTCAATGGAACTAAAGACATATTGAAGGCAAGTGTTAACAAAAGTAGAAACCTGGCTGACATGAACTGAAAGTAACTTTTAGGGTTTGGTGAAGTCATGCAGGCCTTGTAAACCGAGACGGCGCTTGTTGTTCTCAGTTTTTGATTTTCACTCACCTCCAAATCAAAATCGCTTTGTTCGTACCACTGCGTTGTCGTTTGACAGTCGTTTGGCGATATTCTGGTGCAGCAAGTACAAGGATTGGGTTCAAGTCTTGTACCTTTCTGCTTATGAGAGCAAAGCCCAACACAACAATGCGTATTGTGGTGTCTATTGTAGTGGCTTGCTTTGTAGAAAGGCCATACTTACACAATCACAAATCTATCGACAAAGAACAATCACTTGTCAACGCGCGTCAGTCAGTATTTATTCAATGGTGCCATCTGGTCGCATTATCTGTAACACTTTGGGATTTTTCTGAAGTGTAAATGATACATCAAACATGATACGCAGTCCAAACTCTAAAGACTTTTTTTTATCACTGGGTGTTGATTGTTTACAATTTTTTCTCATATAAAGTAGACCCATTGTTATATGCTAGCATCAGGTAGCCAAATGAAAAGATATTTTCTCACATCCATCATCTTAAGTGCTGAGTCTGTTTTTAAAAGTTAGTAGAAGATATATGGGAAAGTTACCGTGAAAGGAGTGCTTTAAGCCTTCAGCCCTAACATAAATAAAAAAAGTTAAAAGGTCTGATTCGTGTGGGTAAATGGTAAAATGAATTTTTCAGAAGACAAACTTGCAGAAGATAAACAATACGAAAACCGAATCACAACGAGTGTAAGGCACTAACTTTAGACTAGATTATTAAAAACTACTTGTTTGGCGTCCCCGCCCGACCTGAGAAGTGTTTTCTATCTTCAATTTTTTTATTTTTTTATAAATAAAAAAATGAGCCGCGCTTCTGCTCATTTTAAAATCGACGCCATTTTCAATTCTGCAAAACGAAATGATTTGAAGCCTATTGTTGAAGATTTATTTTCCCACAGTGGTCTTTGTGATTTATTGCATTAACAAAGAAGGTAGCAGCACGCCAATCAAAGACAGGTTTGGTTGTACAATCGATGCAGATGTTACCCTGTCAACCCTTTACTGCGAATTTGGCAATGGAAAGTTTTACGACCAGTCGGTCGAAGTGCATCACTCTATTGCTGGTGCGCGGGGCGAGTTGGTGCCCCAATCTCTAGTCGGGACAAACTAAATGAATAAAAGAAACTCGCACTCCTTTTCTGGAAAAACTGAAATGGCTGGACACTAAACAATGTAGTTCTTATATCTGGCCTTACATGTAGTTGTCCGAAGGCCTCATACACGAATTCGCGGCTCTTATATTTGTAACCCGCATTGTAAACTTTGTACAGTATCGAGATTGCCTCAAAGCAGTTTTACGATATTCTTATAGTTAGTCAAGCAAACCTTGCAAAACAGTATTGTATTTGCTAATCCTTAGTCGGAGGGAATTCTTGACGGTGAGGGTGGGGGTGGGGGCATTTTAGCTCAGACAAAACACCACCCGGGGCAGAGAATGAGACCATTATCAGATTATATCAGTAGCCTAACACGGGATTTGAAGGGACTTCGTTGTGGTCTCTTTATT
>JAOBYE010712381.1:0-11053 GCA_025403585.1 Parazoanthus swiftii
CAATTTGAACCAATTATGGTGACACAGATATGTTTGTACATCTGAACGATTTATGATGACACAGATTTGTTTGTACATTTTGAACCAATTATGGTGACACAGACATGTTTGTACATCTGAACGATTTATGATGTCACAGATTTGTTTGTACAATTTGAACCAAGTATGAAATTTGCACCCTTCCCCCCCCCCCCCAAACAAAAATCCTGCCTACGGCCTATTTAGACACCCTATGCTACCTCAGACACCTATGCCAAGACTATAAAGCACTTATGACGTAGCTGGACACCTTCAAACCACTCAGAGAGAATTTTGGTGACAAAATTAAGAAGAACTTAAGCTATGATACATGTAGAAAGGATCCAGTGCAGACTCCAGGTTCTTTGCAAATTTTTTTGTGCAGTATAAATTTCTGCAAGTAGACCGCTGTTCATACGAACCGTTTTACAGATATTGCTCATATTGCGTATACTGTGCAGTTTACAAATTTGTAAACTACGCAATTTGCGTATGTTGCGTTGCGTTGCGTTGCGTTGCGTTGCGTTGTGTTGCGCTGTATACAACAAGCCAACAAGGCCTTAATTTGATATTTCCTGTATAGGCCTCACTCTTGGTCAGCAAGTACATTAGTCAGTAAATTTTTATAATGTTGTACATTTATTTATTTTGCCTGACAGGCTGATGTGAACAAAGCAGTGGCTGCTGCCAAAGAAGCCTTTAAGTTGGGCAGTCCCTGGCGCACCATGGATGCTTCAGACAGGGGCAGGTTGCTTTTCAATTGAGAGAGACAGGGACTATTATGAAGTGAGTGAATGCGTCATACTATAGGACAGCCTGTAGCTGACAGTGTTCTTTTGAGAGAGACAGTGACTTATGATATGAAGTTAGTGAATGCATCGTACATGTACTATAGGACAGCTTGCAGTAACTGACAGTGTTCATTTGAGAGAAACAGTGACTTACGAAGTGAGTGTGTGAATGCATCATAAATGTAGAGTGGCACTGCTGTATGAACTGACCGTCTGAGTGAAACTGTAAGCTATGGATGCCTATTCAATGCATCCTTACGGAACCACAAAATGGACTAAACGAGGTACTTAAACACGTGTTCTTAGGCTACAATTTATGTCTTTTTTCAGTTTTCTTTCAAACGGTTCTTTACTAATATGATACACAGGTTTATAACAGTAAGCAACTAAACTGTGAGAATTTCACTGATATATCGCTTTCAGACTGACTATGTTAAACAACTTGTATAAAGACACATACAGTCATACACTACTTTCATAATTTGCTCTACTGACAATAAACGATAACCTCAAGTCGAGGTCAAGTTCCAAGTTGTCATACATTTGCTGTATTTTGGCCTTACTGGCCTCGACTGAAAGTTTTTGCTCATGGCCACTGGGACATATTATGAAAGTGGTCTATGTACGTAAGTTTGCCACAAGTAGTTTCAGAACGTGCAACAACTTTTTTGTTTGGATCGATATTGCTTGATATATATACAGTATACTCTCCCTCTCTTCCTTCCCCGCAATATGGAATGATCCTTGAGAACCTTTTAAGTAATGACAAAATTATCTTGAGGGTTTGAACTCAGGCCAGCGCCAGCGGTTGTGTGGACATATTATTTTCTGGAACATTTGAAAAATTTGATATTATTTTGCAGAGACTTGAAAGTTATGATAGTGGCAAAGTTCTGAGGGAGGCAAAGACAGATATCGCAGGGACAATAAAGGCGGTTAGGTATTTCGCTGGTTGGGCTGACAAGGTTCAAGGGAAAACCATCCCAGCAGGTATATAAGTCGTTACACTTTTGTAGTCAGTAGTATCGAAAAGAGTTTCAAAATATTCAGCAGGCCTGATACAGGCTGTATTGTATGCTATGTAGTGTCTGATTATCATTAAATGACTTTCAAGCCCTTAAGGCGTGTTCACACTTAAGATGCAGGCGCATGCGCAAGGGCATTCACACCAGTGACGTAACTGATGCAAACAACGCAGGCGCCTGCGTCTGCAACAACACTTTATCTTTTAGCACTCGAGATTGTTACATTACATGCTACTAATTTTATGTCTTATAGGTTAATGGTTGAAAAGCGCAAGGTACTTGATAATAGTTAAAACTAATCGAGTCAAGTACCTCGGCCAAGGGTCTGTAAGAAAAATTTTAACAGTATGTTGTACGAGGATACATCAACACAATACACTCGAACACGAGATACGACAGAGAACTAGACAAACAAAACTAATAACAAGGGAAAACAGCTTGGATTTTAATTTTTATCCAAATTAAACTGGGAGATGAGACAAGAATTTTAATTATTATATCTATCGATAAAGGAGTCAACCAAAAACTTCTTAAAAGAGGATCGTGGTTTACTTTTAAAAAGTTCTGAAATTGAGTTCCAGATTTCGACGCCCAAATAACGAATGTTAAATTTTCCATTTGTAATTAATTCTTATTCTAGGAAGGTCTAAGTCGCGTCACCTCCATTCTTGCTTCGAAATGTGTCAAGCAAGAGCAAACGCAAGCGTGAGGAGTGCGCAAATAAAAGGAAATTTTTCATTTTCTTGCGTGTGCGTCTGCATCTGCGTCAAGTTGCATTCACACTTGTTTTTATTGCTCTTGCGTCTGCGCTTGCGGTTGCGTACCTAGTGTAATAACACAGAGTTGAAGGTCTCTAGTATGGACGTTAAAGGTACGGAGCCAAGAGTCCTGGATTTAAGAGAGTTATCCATACTTTATAATTAGACTTTAAGTAGTTAACTGCACTTAGTTCCATGGTGCAATTGTGTTAAGTTAGTTTGAGGCTTTAACGATAATAAGTGTACTGAGACAATATTTTTTCTCAAAACAAATACTTTTATTGTTCAATGAGTAATCCTTTCTAATAAACACCTCTTGCCAAAGCTGGTTTGTTTGAAATGAATCCGGGAAATGCACAAAAAGGTGTCTACCTCTGACAAGAACAAATTGAAGAAGAGATCGGCACCTTCAAGCAAGTCACACCCACTAAAGAAGAAGTGATCGATTAATTGAAAAGTCCACTGAGAGTTTTTTCTCAAGTCAGCGAAAAGTCATACTTTTATCTTAAGATGTTTGTCGTGGAAATGCTTTAGGCTTTCTTAATTCTCGAAAGCGTGTATTTTTTTAGGGACGTTTGAAGGTATTGTGAAGTTACGAACTGGTATGGTGCTGACGTGTGGTCTCGTTTTCTGTGGCCTACTTTTTATCCGGAGAAAAAACAATTTTAAACTTGTAGGCTTCGGTAAATTTGGCGGTGGCGGTCAAGTTAATGTTCATAGTTCTTTTTTTTACAGTTACTATTCCAGGTCGGTAAAATAGAGTGTACTAGTCAGAAAAAGTTAAGAAACTCTATTTTTTTTAAATGAATGGGAAGCCTGTTTGTATTTTGACAAAAGTCAGTTCTAACAAGTGCTTGTTGTGTATTGCCTTGAATCTTAGATGGACCGCTGTTTGTCTACACTCGCCATGAACCAATCGGTGTTGTGGGATGTATAATTCCGTGGAATTTCCCCATGCTTATGGCTGTACTGAAACTTGCGCCAGCACTGGCCTGTGGGAATGTTGTCGTGTTGAAGCCAGCTGAACAGACCCCACTGACAGCCCTTTATACAGCTTCCTTGTTCAAAGAGGTACTTACTATTTGCGTGAAGGTTTAAGACAGTGTCATAAATAAGCAAATTTATAATCATCCCAGCAGAAATTGAATGTTTCAATAAAATGTTAAGATGATCGATCCTTTTTAGTTGAAATTGTGTAGTTCCAGAAATCTTTCGTACCATTACTTGGAAATTTTAACCTAAGCCATATTAACAAGACTTGGCTTCTGCAACCCCTCCCCTTTGAACTTCCGATTTCCTTTATTGAGAGGGTTCGGATAATACACTAAACTTATGGACAGACCCTTGCAGAGAAAACACATGCGATCATATAGTGACAATAACGAACAATCGAGCTTCTCTGGTTAGCTGAGAGCGAAATACATACATCATCCGTAGAGTTTTTTGAAGTTATGAAGAGAAATTTGGAAATACTCCAGGCTGGCAGACACGTCTAATATAAATAGTGAGACCAGATTTTCTTCCGAACGTGCAAACTGTCTTGTAATATTCCTTATTTGTTAATGTTAAAACTAACTACAACGCATGAGTTGGCCATCGCCAGGCAACGCCGATGCAGATCAAAAATATATTAATGTAGTACAGTACTGTATAGCTGCAAAGTTATGATCAATAAAATGTCTTGTTGCTACCTTACTATATCGTACCTTTCCTTTTCCTAGCTTATTTTATCTTACCTTACCTTACGTCACTTTACAATGCGTTGCCGTATCTTACGTAACTCATCTTACGTTGCCTTATCTTACGTTACGTTACATTATGTTGCCTTATCTTTTGCTGCCATATCTTACGTTTTCTTATCTTGTGTTGCTTATTTTACGTTTCCTTATCTTACGTTGCCTTATCTTGCGTTGCCTCATCTTACGTTGTTTATCTGACGTTGCCTTATCTTTTTTTCTATCTTACGTAACATTACGCTACTTTACGTTTTTTGTCCTTCCTTACATTACATTACCTTACAGTACATTACCTTATGGTATTATAAAGAGTTCATGTTCGATGTTCTATTTCCGCTCAACAAACTCGCACTGCAACAACTGTAGTTACTCGAACGATTGCACCTGAGAATAAGCAATGATAATATATATTACTGATGTATTTCTTACTGTTGAACAGGCTGGGTTTCCTCCTAGTGTTGTGAATATCATCCCTGGGTATGGTCCAACGGCGGGGGCCGGTATTTCTGAACACATGGACATTGGGAAAGTGACATTCACAGGATCAACGGAAGTATGGCTGTTTCTTTTAGGGATCTGTTGATCGTAAGCTTAGGAGGATTTTGTTGACTATTATGTTTGTGTTATAAAGTTGCCATACTTATGGTTTGTGGACTACAAAGTAATTAATTTAGTGTTTTTTTTAGTTTACTTGGAATTTTGATTTTCTTTTTTCAGGCCACAGTCAACCAAAACTACTTTTTGGAAGACACATAAGCTTAATTTGGCTTTACAGAAATATAATTAATTACCAGTTGGAATTTAGAGCCCAAGCTAAGGCTGAAAATCCCTCAATAGTTAATAAATCTTGAACATGTGCACTTTCTTATGGAAGACGTAATGTAAATCACATGTAAGAAAATAACGGGAAAAAGCAAATTCTGATGCCAAGTTTGTATGATACTCGTACGTAACGATCCTCGATGAAACGACTTCAACGAAATAAGAGTAATTAACATAACATTACATTACATTACATTACATTACACTACACTACCTTACCTTACCTTACATGACATGACATGACATGACATGACATTACATGAATAATAAAAACATTCCATGCAAAAAACAACGTTGGAGTATAACGGTTTCACCAGCCGTTAGATTGACCAAAGCTGTAGCGTTCAAGCCATAGCAAACACCTGATTGTAGGTACGACGGACAATCCTTCAAAGTTTGCAGTTGCAGTCTAAAAAACAAACTCACCTGCACTACCAAATATTGGACAAAGGATACTACAGATTACCTTTTTCAACCTGGACTAACGTCTGCAGTTCTTTTGCTAGAACTCGTTCCAATTTCTTCGTAGATTTAACTTGACGACACTATTTCCTTCTTTTATAATTTGCTTTGGTAGTAATCCCCTTGTATTATATGTTTTACTCATATGCTCGTCGTTTTTTTATTATTATTTTCAACCAGGTTGGGCAAATCATTCAGAAGGCTGCAGCCTCTACAAATCTCAAGCGTGTAACTCTGGAACTTGGTGGAAAGAGTCCCTGCATTGTGTTTGCCGATTCCGATCTAGACAAGGCGGCCGAGGAGGCCTTTTTTGGCCTTTTTATCAACCAAGGACAGTGCTGTTGTACTGTTTCACGCATTTTTGTTGAGGAGTCGGTTCATGACAAGTTTGTGAAGACGATGGTAGAAAAGGCTAAAAACCGGAAACTAGGCAATCCTCTTGATCCTGAGACGCAGCAAGGCCCACAGGTATTGTATCCATAAAATATTCATTAGCACCAATAGATTAGTGACTATGACTAATATTTGTTAATTTGAAATTATACTGATACTGGTGTTTGCTCAAAATATGGTAGCGCGGATGCTTATGTAATCTTACATAACATCTTGGATCATCCTTCTTCGTTGATTGAAAGAACGGTTCGCGAATACCTTGCCTCACGAATTCGCACGGAACGATATGGCACTTGTGGTCAAAAAGCAAATCCAAAATGACCTTGTAGTTAGGATCCTAGGATGGGCTAGGTTGATCTTGCTTTGGTGATCCTGGGATTGACCCAGGATAGGTATTATTATGTCTTGTAACCCTAAGATGGAACCAAGATGAGCCTGCCTTGGTAATCTTTGGATGGACTTTAGAGGATCCTTACTAATCCTAGAATGGACCCCGGATGAAGTTTTCTCGGTGATGCTGTGATAGATTGAGGGCAATTCTTCCTTGGTTATCCCAAGATGGACTAAGGATGAACTTGCTTTATTTATCCAAAGATGGATCCAGGATAACCCTTTCCTGGTTACCCTATACTAGATTCAGGGTGATCCTAAGACAGACCAAGGATTATCTTGCATTGGTACTCCTAGCTAGAATGAATTAAGAAAGTTCATGTCTTAGTACTCCTAATGATGATGATGATGATGGTGATTGTTGTGATGATGGTGATGGTGATGATGAAGATGATGGTTGTGATGATGGTGATGATGATGGTGACAATAATGGTGATGATGATGATGACGGAGATGATGACGATGATGAATATGATAAATGCGTTTACTTGTACTATCATCACGCTACATACAAATTGTGAAGTCGACCTTGAATAATCCCTTCTTTGGTGATGCGAAGATGGAGTAGGATGGTCTCTCTTGGAAATCCTAGAACGCATCCAGGATTATCACGAGTTCAACGTGCCTTCGTACTAGCGAAATAAACCCAATATTGCCCTTTCAACATGATCGAATCTTAGGAAAAGAGATACGTCAGCTGAGTGTATCTCAGATGACCTCATTTGTCACCGAGTCATGTTTTTCTTGAAAGTTTACGACAAACTTGCTTTACAGTACGAATATCGTAGAATATTGGTATTCGTTCCAGGCCTAAATATGGGTTTTTTGTATAAATTAAAACATTATGTTTAGACAAAGAAAACCGAAAGTGGTTAATATGTTGCTTAAAAGGTTACATTAAGCACAAAAACTGTTGAATGATAGTTTGGTCTGTTCTGTGTTTTCCCGTAGCTTCTGAAAGTTGTACAGAAGGACGAGTTGCATGTATATTCCCTTTTCCATCATTTCAGGTTGACGAGGAGCAGTACAACAAGATCATAAATCTTATTGAAAGTGGCAAAAAGGAAGGAGCCAATATGGAGTGTGGAGGTAGCCGCCATGGCGACAAGGGGTTCTTTATCCAACCAACTGTGTTCTCAAATGTTCAAGATAGTATGAGAATTGCCAAAGAGGAGGTATTAACTTGAAAATTTATTGAAATATAAGTTGCATGGATTTTTTTATTTTACAATAAAAAGTCGGTGTGGTACAGCGGAGTTGTCAAAACGAACCGGCGAACAGGGAATTTGACCGCTTGTTGCAATGTGAACGCCGGCTAGATACTTGTCTTACAGCCTGCTTTCAGATGTTGCTCTCCTACTTCTAAACACGATAGAAACCCTTTGCACAAGGAACCGATTTATAAAAGAATAATAATTTTCTCCAAACAGATTGAAAAAACAACCCAATCCTGTACACTAACATTAGTACGGTGCAAGTAGGAAAAGTTGCATCTGGAAAAATACACCAACTAGATAAATCTAGAATTGTTACAGATTTGGTAAATCACATTCAGTGCAAGGGTACTTGTTTGTCAGACGCTTTGATTAGTAATAAAACCCAGCACATCCATTAATAGTGATGGTGCCGGGTTAGAGATTCTAAGAACGGACTAATTACTTAAAATGGTAAGTATGTATTAACTCTATATTTTGGAACACAGGTTTTTGGAGCACAGTGTTTTCGCTAAAGGTAAACCATCAAAACATCACATATACCAACGTGGAAAACCTTATTTCTCAAAACTACCTTTATTCCTTCGTCATTTGATATGTTTTCTCCTGACCCTGTTTTTCAATTTCGTCATTTTAGAAAAGCGATTGTTTTTTTTACTCTGTTATAGTGAGACAGTGAAGAAAATCCTGCACTATGCATACAATTACCCAAAATAGAAAGGCGGTAAATTAGGTTAAACAGTGCGTAAGTTTCAGTAATTGATAAATGTATTAAAACGGGGATGGAAAAAAACTGATCTTTAAGCAGAGAGGATTGGGTTTTGTACGATTGCTTTAGAAATAGGGATGATGATGATGTCTTAAATGCGTTTATTTGTAATATCATCGCGCTACATACGAATTGTGAAGTAGACCTTGAACAATCCTTTCTTTGGTGATGTTTTGGAAGTGCTATCTTTAGGGCTTTTCAGTTACATGTACCTGTTGCTCGCGAGGTCGAACTAACCGAAAGCATGTGTAAAGCGCCTCTGGCTGCCGCTATACGGCCCGTGTGTTCTCGCGGCGTGTAGAGATGAGATTACAGACCACGACATTAAGGCCTGTGGTTTATCTTCCTGTTTTACAGATTTTTGGCCCTGTGATGCAGATCCTGAAATTCAAAGACGTCAACGAAGTCATTGAAAGGGCTAATAACACTCATTATGGTCTGGCAGGAGCAGTTTTTACCAAGGATATCGACAAAGCGATGACCATTGTAAACAGCGTGCAGGCCGGTACAATGTGGTGAGCTGTTAAATTGCCTTTACATTTGTTAGGCAAGACAAGATAAGTTTTATTTGGGCACTTGTTTCTTGGTTGTACATTTATAAGTGGTAACTAGTCAGTTTCTTTCAGTTACGGGAGGGCTGTATAGGCGGTATGCATGTGACGTCATAACCGCCATGTTGGTGTACAATAACAATAGGGTTGCAATAGGCCCTTTGCAGCTAGAGATTACATGGTACATGAATCTCTCTCTCTCTCTCTCTGTATGTGTGTGTGTGTGTGTGTGTGTGTGTGTGTGTGACAAAATGGTTGTTGAACCAAATCATCAACATGATACGACGTTATAAAACAGTTAGCAGCAAGACCTTATGCAAATGTAAACGTCACAGACGGAGCGTTTAGGACAGACATTTGTCTTCAGTGTTTAAGTTGTAGATAGCTATAGCTCACTGGTATTCATTTCATATAATAATCCATATCTTTGATAAACAATTACCTTCAGGGTAAACTGCTTTCTCGCTGGTCTACCACAAGCTCCGTTTGGTGGTTTCAAGATGTCTGGGACTGGGAAAGAATGGTAAGCCATCTAGCTTAATCACATTTTCAACGCTGAAAACTTAATAAACAAACATTAATTGCCTAAGTGGCTCTGTGACTAGTGATATATGTTATGATATATGACTCAGTTATATTACCATATCTTGCCGTGTACCAGATCAAAGTGATTCCGTATTAAAGTTTCTTTCTTTTACTAGGGGAGAACACAACTTGCAACAGTGTTACGAGGTGAAGACGGTAAGTTGATTGATTCCAACTCTGAGCATTTGAGCCCGCTGAACTGCTTCTACACTGAAACAAAGTTAACACAGTCTTTAAAAAAATTTTTCGAGCCCACGTTCTTGTCGAGCGAAGGGATCGAAAAGAAGCATGAGCCGAGTCTGCGAATGGAGTTTTACCCTTTAAGGAAATTCCGTTCTCGGTGCTTATCTTAGCCTGCGAAGCTAGCGGTTTTTAAAGTGGCTGAAATGTCAAAAACAAGCGACTCGATATGCTGTTTGTCTGTGAGTATGGTTACTGCGCGTGTGCTAAATTTTTCTTGGTCGAGTTGAAGTAAGTCTGTTGTTTTGGCTGCTATAATGACTTAGCGTTGTTCATCTGTGGAGCTGGAGGTGCATAAAAGTCTACCACTCTCGTAACCAGAGCTCACGCGGCCTCCAGTCAAGCGAAGGGCTTGGGCCGTATTGTTTCTCATGCTGCTTACTTGTGTGTACTTAGCTGAAAGTGAGACCTGTTATTTCTTGCCAATTAATGACTAAAATGTTTAACCTAATCTGTGTCATATCTGAGACGTGTGGTGAAGAATGATGCACACAATTTGTAGAATGACAGAAAATTTCTGATTACCAAAATCGTGGTGCTCACTATTCCTGGAATTCCTGGAAAACTCCTGGAATTTTGAAATTTTCTTCCAGGGCCCTGGAAAACTCCTGGAAAAACAGACAATTTCCCTGTACTCCTAGAAAACTCCTGGAATTTTGTTATCATCAATCAGTGACCAACATGCAATGTCGATGCGGCCAGCGCTTTGTTTTGTTGGAGACTGCGTGAACTCTGGGTACGAGAATGTACAGTGACAAAAACCTTAAAGTTTACATTTAACATAACGATTTTTGTGTTGTCACTCAGGTAACTATTAAACTACCGGCCAAGAACTCCTAAGCTGTATCATTGGCGCAAGACTCAGAGGCTTTAACCAAACGGGAACGATAAATGGACACGACAATTCAAATAACGTTGATTGAGATGATTGTAACATAGTTTAGATTGTAAATTCGTCTAAATTTTTAAAAAAGGTTCTTACTACTATGGTTTGTACAGAGTCGTGGTTATAAAAGGAGAGCAGGCACAAGACACCTTGAAAATTAAGACAGTGTTTAAATGCGGCTAAATGTTTTATAAAAGTTCAAGTTAATGTGACATTTGGGCGTACAATTTGGTTATTTAAGATAGTTATAACTGGTGGACCTGTTAGTTCAAGCTTGGTTGTTTTTCTCTTGAACAGAGAATGACTCATTCGAGTTATTTTCCTCGTGAAAGAATGGGTGGGATTTCTGTGAGATGACTTGCCGGTTCAATCGGTGTGGTCGTGTGCCCTCCGTTGTGTGAGTGGCGTTCTCC
>JAOBYE010712392.1:0-11053 GCA_025403585.1 Parazoanthus swiftii
TCTATCTATCTATCTATCTATCTATCTATCTATCTATCTATCTATCTATCTATCTATCTATATATATATATATATATCTATCTACGGTATCTATCTATCTATCTAATATAAATTTGTCTGTCTGTCTGTCTGTCTGTCTTTCTGTCTGTTTGTCTGTCCGTCCGTCTGTCGGTCAGTCTGTCTATCTATTGTTCCATCGATCCATCCACCAAGCCATCCATTGATTCCCCACTTTAAACTCCCAATTATTGTTTTTTGTAATAAGCACACTAGAATTCAACAGCATGTATTCAATTATAAAGCGATGAAAAGTTTTGAAAGTGGTATTTGTAATCTTTAAGTTAGCTTAGACGTTTATGTACTGTTTCTACAAATATGTATAATGGTTTTACATACCCCACCAAGTGGTGCTTGTCTTGAGAAGAAAAAGTTAAAAATATGCTTGTAATCATCAAGTTTTTCAATTGGCGTGCCACTGTTTATCTTGCTCCACAACCCGAACAATCTCCTGTTAAAACCTGCCATTTGTCTGTACAACAACAGGTGTTCTTTTTCAAACGGGTCACTACCAAAAACCTCCAAGAATTGACCAATAGACATGTTCAGCAGCGGAGGTTTGAGACCGCCCGGAGTTGGAGACTTTAAACGGAATATTGCCCGCTGCTTCGCCAATTGCTGTTCTCTGATTTTGCGACAGTGGGCGGGTGAGTTTCGTGGCAATGAAACTGGACAAGTGCCTGAAAATGAAAAAAAAGAACGGAAAAAACATCCGATTTCAATTTTGTTTTAACATTGACAGAGTACATAATGGGTAATATAATCAGCAAAACGGCCTTGGTTTCCGGTGCGATAAGTTTACAACAGAGGGATGGTTTGATATTTTCCATACAGACCTCACTCTTGGTCGGAAGGTAGCTATAGTCAGCGATATCATGTCATGTCATGCTACTGTCATGTAAAATAATGTGTTGCAATTATATCTCTTGTGTGGATCTTGATCTCACTGATCAATATCTAATAGGATATAATATTTTACAATAGCTACCTTCACTGACTGATACAGCTCGCTATCTTTTATGTATTGTTTTGTCTTTCCCATTAATGTTTTAGTGTTTTGTTTTTTCTTTTTTCCATCGGTGTTTCATCTCGCCCATTGCTGCTATGTCATCCATCTAGCTTTGTTTAGCTGTAAAGTTATTCTATGTGGGAGTTCCCTTTATCAGTCGAGTAATTTTGTTAACATTAGAGTGCAATTAAGGTAATAAACTTGTTGTTGTTGGCTGTAATGCAAACATGGTAACAGTAGTAATCTATCATATAAAGTATACCCCGAAGAGCTTTTCAGACAAAGTTACATGTTTGCTAAACAATTTACATCGTTATAAAATTATAGCAAGTCTGTTTTCTAAAATCGAATTGTTTCTGAGAAATAAAAAAAAAAATTGCCCGTCCCATAAAAAGAGCAGTAACTCTTATTTTGTTTCACTTCTTTATAACATTCATTGGAACCAAACAATACACTCTTTTTTTATTGTAAAATTAAGAACAAACTTTTCTTGTGAAACAGTGCACAAAAGCACCTTACCGAATTTTAGGCGAGTTTAACCCCCTACGGAAAACATAGCCGTTAAGAACAAAATAAGAAAATTTTGAGGCTGAAATTTCCGAAAAAAATAAGAACATTGAGCCTGAGCAAGTTTTACTGGTCCTTAATAAAGAAAAAGAGTCTAGCCAATCAACAACAAGAACGCCTTAGCACTCAACAAAGCTTCATGCCGGCAAACCTGTAAATTTTCAAACAAGTTTTAGCAGGAGAGCAATAAACCCACAATTGTTATTAATTGCTATGGTCAATAGCAATTATTTTCAAACGAATGAATGGCGAGGTACGCCAGTTATTTGAAACCTTATTTAGTCTTTGTAATATTCTTAGTAGGGTATATACAATATGCAAACCTGGTTTAACTCCTTCAACAGAACACATTAACCTACAAGAAAAAACATTTTGTTAGAAAAATGAAGGAGGGAAATAAGGGACATTACTAAAAGTAAAGCATGAAGGGAAGAATTACTATAAGTCGGTTCTCGCGTAATTGAGCCATACATGTTTTTCGTGAGCGGGCCTTAAGATGCCGTATTTTACCCGTTACCCCATCAAGCCGTCAATATTTTTCTAAATCAGAAACTGCAAATATTTCCCTACTCATCATGTGCTACAGACCTTGTTGCGCTCGAGCTCAAACTAATCACAAAAAATAACAAATTATATAAATTATTTTTCCTCACCGGAAACGCTGGGGTTGACTGTCAAATCGCGCCATTTCGGTCACGGGCAAACCTAATATTGCACGATATTAGCCATGCACGTGACCGAAATGGCGTAATTTGATTGGACGTCAAAGCACTCTTTCACGTGATATCACGCGATGTGCACAGCGCATCTTTTAAATCCAGGCGTTCAATGAAAATTACTCGCAACAGCCTTTTGGTTTTTCTGTGCGAAATAATAAAGTACTTGTTGGATTTTGCCTTCACCAATGTGACAAAACATTTGTGTCACGACTGACATACTGGTCTCGACCTTCTGTTTCGCCCAATACTGCTGTACAATAGGTCATTGAAAACGTTACAAAACAGGATACAATGACTTTACGTGGCAATGCAACCAGGTGGCCACTTTTCCTCCGTCTTCTTTAGAAACAGAACGTGAAAAGCTCAATTTTGTGGCTTAGAGAACGTAAACAACAGAATATGAATCGCTTCAATCGTCGTGCAGCTTCAAAATTTAAGTTTCTAATTTTTTACTTTCGAATATCTTGAAGCTGAATATTAGAAAGTAACGAATGAGTTATACAAAAAAGAAATGGGAGAATTTGAAAATCCAGCAGCTAATTTTGTTAACGTTCCCGTTCTAGCTGCGTAAAATCCAAGTTTACTCACATCGGACACGGTTGAATCCAGTCCAATAAGTTTATAATACATCCTGGATGACCTACAGGGCCTGCTCGAGTTTTCCACATATATCACAGGTGGCCCAAGTTACCAATATCTATTGGAAATGATTACTTGTGTGTTCGGTACATATCGCGATTTTAAGCAAAAGTATGGAAAATTTGAATTCTTCCTACAATGCTATGAAAAGCAATAAAACCTAACTGTTTACCTCAGGCTTCTTGTTCAGTTGTCACGCCTTGTGTTTATGGCGAGTTTTGGAGTGGTTTGGAAGGCAAATTGAGTAAGTTCTTATTGCTATACGAGCTGGTCTGAGCGATTTGAGGGCTTTGATGTTTCCGCACAAAAGTCATTTGATACTAGAACACTTATGCTTTTAAGAAACTGCCTCTCCTGTCCTAGACATCAGCGTAATCTGACCGCTAAAATTAACTGTGTAAGAATTAGGAATTGACTGAGGATTGACTGTGATCCCGTCCTTACTGCTGTACTGGATAACTGACTTGAAAACGTAACTTTTACCATTAGACCTTTTAATCTTTAATAGGTTTATTCCTGGGACAACAAACGCTATGCTAGGAGGTTAAAGAAAAGAAATATGTAATAATGATAACCGCAATAAAGTTAATAGGATTTTTAGACATAAAACGAAGTATAACAAAATAGATTTGACGGCAGTAACCGAGCAAAGTCTCTTTCCTTTACACTTAAACAGAACTGTGTCAAACACTAACATTTTGTATCGCTACATCTTTGTAAATATAAGGCATCACTGACAAATAGCTCAAATGACGAATAATATATTGAAGACTTACCAGCTCATTATGAAAAGTGCAGCGAAACACGCCATGAACTTTGTCGCCATCTTCAAGTTTCTGTTGATCAAAGCCGGCCAAAATATGACATTAGCCGCTCGCTGGCTCCCCTGCATCGACGTTATGGCAAGTGCATAATGTTTGCATTGTTACTTGCTTAAAACGATTGCAAAACTAGTACTTGTGATAAACTAAGCATGTATTGTTATTGTTAGACAACAGGAAAGTTATTAGCATTAATTTTCATCTACAAGGAACTAGAAGTGGCTCAGCAACACGTTGAGTTAGCAGCTTTTCAGGCTTTTACAGGAAAAACTAAAACTTTTTTTGCATGTTTTCTTTAGAATAGAACAGTTTTGGAGGAAACTGTAGAGTTGAAATGAAAAGCCTGTTTTTACGTGATCAAACTCAGAACTAACGGAGTCTTGACTATTGTGAACATAACCGCCTACTCGTAAGTGGGAAAAATGTTAACAAAGAAATAAGATTATTCCACATTCATTCGTTCTAATTACCAATTTTGTTGATTCAGAGGCGATATATTGAAATCCAGATATATAAAGCAGCTCTGTATCGGGTCACCAGCTGGTCAAGAGATTCTTCGATAAGTTTTAATGAAAACAAAACGGTAGAGTAACTCCATGCAAAAATACCATGGCTGCACCCTCGTTATAAAGCAGTCCCATTAGTTTTTACAGATCATCATAAAATTATAAAATCTTCAAAAGGTTGGTCTTTGTTGTTAGCATTAACATTATCTGTTATTAGTGTTAAGAGTAGCAGTGTTAATTAGAGTTTGTAGCGATGGTGCATAACAAATTCGAGTTTGTACAATGGTGCATTCACGACATTTTCGCATGAAGTATATGCCAAATATGTTTTCCCGTTACAAAAAAGTCGCGCCGTTTAATTAGTTCTAGCAAGTATAATCCTTCTGTTGACCATCAGAAAAAGTGAGATGCAGTTTAGCAACAAATATGCGTGTTCTAAACACAAGGTAAACGATTTTTAAAAAAACTATGTGAACGTTAACGAGCATAAGAGTTCATTAAGAACGACTGTTCTGCATGCTTTTACGTTATACTTGTTCCCCTTCAGAATAAGGCAATTTTACAAGATTGTACCTGTTCATTTAGATTTCAATTGTAGACCACAATGTAAGCGTTTCAGTGACTCTTCCTTTATAAAGTTTGTTGGCACACTTGGGGCTCGCAAGCAATCCCGCGCCACGTCCACTCAGCTTTCGGGGGTTGACAGAACACACTATAACACACTCACTTGTGAAGTGATGTGCAGCGCGCCGCTTTCAGTGGAGCAGAACAATTTTATTTTATATTTTTTTTGTGGGCATTGCTTTTAATATCGATAGTATAAAAAAAGAAGTAAATGAGCGCGATTACACACAGTAAGATATGGCTGTTGCGGATTGGTATTAAGAGAGAAAAAAATTAAACACAACAACAACAACAACAAAGTTTTATTCGACCCAGTCACAAACTGTTACATAAACAGTGATACAGAGATAGCTGATTACAAGTAGATAATGATAATCACACACTGAATTAATAAAATTCAAACTCAATCACGTGACTCCCTGGCACTGCAGAAGGTAATTGTTTTAACTAGAATTAACCACGTGGTTATGCAAGTGCTGCAGGATTTTTGCTTTTAATCGTATCGAAGTATACGTTTTTCATATGCAAAATCCACGTGGTCACGGGCATTTAGTACAGCGTGATTGAAAACAAACTTGCAAAGCTCACAAACATACGTTGTCGACCTCGAGACTCGGTACTAAAGCGATCGAGTTCCTGATGACTCTTCCGTAAGCAAATTCTAGACAACTTGCCATGAGTTTTACGTATTTCCTTGTCCACTATGAATTTGACTCATGCGAGGTCGATCGAAGGACGTGCAGAATTGGTGACGCCCCGTAAGCCCACAAACCCTTGCGCAAATAACGTCAAATATACCCACAAACCGGTTCGGGTGAGCGAATCCGGCACTTTCTTTCCTGCAAAAGCCTGTTATCTCAGCGTGTTGTTGAGCCACTTCTAGTTTCTTATAGATGAAAATTAATGCTAATAACCTTTCTGTTGTCCAGCAATAACAATACGATACTTTATCACAAGTACTAGTTTTGCGACATACATAGAAGGACAAAAACCCTGAGTAATGGCAGGAGTATGTTTCGCTGCCGGAACGAATTGTCCCGTTTTTCTGTGTTACTTTGAGTTGCAAATCTGACCTGAAAAAATAAACCTTGCAGATTTAACCTGTCAGTTTGTCACCTGCAAAATTAACCGTCCAGCTTTGGCCTAATCATGACAGTAGATGAAATATAGCCAGAGGAGCCGAGTTTTTAGGCATCGGAGGGTTTACATGTAAGAAACTCCCCGGATTTGAAGGACAATGGAACAAAGTGGCTGTCGAAATTTTGCATTTGAATAATTTCGATGCATTTCGAGATAAAATGCGTGCGAATAACCCATTTCCGAATTATGCTCTATTGCTGACAAACAAAACCTTCAAGTCGAGGCTTTTATGCATGTTGTATTTTTGAGCACCTAGCCTCGACTTCAAGAATTTGTTTGTAAGCAGTGGAGCGTAATTCGGGAATGGACTAATATACTCATATTTGGCACTTAGCTAGGGGAGTGCAATTTGCTCTGAAAGTGATTTCAAAATCAAAAAAGCGCCTGGCGCGAGTTCCATTTGAAGTCGCGCATATGATTTCAGAGCGATATTGCACGACACAAAGTCCATTACCATTAAGTAATATCCCATTTGAAATCGCATTTTTAAAAGCAAAAGGAAATGCTTCTTTAGTTAAACTTTGAAACCGCTTGGCTGAATTTAGCCTTTTCTGCTTTGCGATTGCTTATTCAAAACAGTGCGAACACAGATTCGAAACAGTGCGATCGGGAACCAATCAGAATGCAGGGATCGATAGTAATTTTTTTTAAAATGGCTTTCGACTAAGGCGGTGTTTACATGATATCGGACTGAATTTCATTCCGGTACAACACACACTTTTCATTCCACGTTTACACAAACGTTTTCATTCTGGAATGAAAGTGCTGTAAAAACATTGGCGGATCGAAAATTTGAGTGAGCTGATCAGCCCAACCAATCCACTTACTCAATTCCGTACCGGAATGACCTCGTACCAGCTTTACTCGATATTTGTGGAACGTGCGGTCAGATTTCATCCCGGAACCAATATTTCGATCCAGTGTGACTACCGGGATGAACTCAATCCGGAATGACTCGTACTGGAATGAGGTATAGAGAGACTCAGTATGGAACCGGGATGAAGGCGTACCGTAATAAAAATTGATCCAGTATCATGTCAACACCGCCTAAATATTCTGTTGGTCTAGACCGGTAGACGGCTTACCGGTCCATTTTTCCTCTGAAACCTTTAAGGACCTGTTTATATGAGCCCAGTGAATCGGGCTGGCTCGTTTGGGCGAGATGAATTTTCGTGTGTTTATATGGGAAAGTCGTGTCCCGGGACGTATTGTGATATGTAATCAATAACAAAATGTACGGACGACTAGCAAAACAAGAAGTTTAAACGTATTTAGCAATAAATATTCTCACTTTTGTTCAATTTTTTACAAGCACTGCTTTGGAAAGTACTGTGATATATATTTTGATAAATGGATCGTTGTCTTCTGTACAATTCAAGTTTGACCTTTTTATATGGTTCCCTCAACATTTTGATTACAAACAGTCAGTTTGTGTACATTTCAAAACAAGGTAGTCCTAAAATTGTTCAACAGCGATGCTTCGGACAGTTACTTATCCGATGACAACAACTTCTTTGTTGTATATGAGTAGAAACATTTGGCTTTCTGAAAATAAACAGGCTTTCTTTCCAATTTTTCTATATTTTTGAAATACGATTTTTGTCTTTGTCGCATGTTTACTCACAACTTGTTTTCCGCCATCGGATAAACGAACGCACGGCGGCGCAGTAATTATTTTTTCGTCCCACCTCACCGGTTTAGCGTGTTTACATGAGAAAAAACCTGGCCCGCCATGCCGAGATCCCGGCAGCCAACAGTGGGATCCCACTGAACCGGGCCAGCCCGTTTCTCGTGTAAACGCAACAACATTTTTATTAGGAGTACGGGCTTCCCGGCAAACCGGGCTCATATAAACAGGTCCTAATTGTCGGTCTTTTAGTGAAGATAGGGAATGATACGCAGTCTTAGCATGCGTTACTGCATATAATTTCTTTCTAATTTCCATTCTTGCTGTTTGCTATTTCACGTATACTCGGTGCTACATCTCTCTTTAATTAAAAACGAAACGGACAGCAATAATTGTCAAAATTTTATAATTTCATGAAAAAGATTACGATCACATGCCATCTCATATAAAAACCAATGTGACCAACATGTTTAGCCAGTTTGTTTGCATAGCCTGCTTTTCATCAATCTAACCTGTACTGAGCCAGGTGCGAAGCATACTTTGGCATTATTAAAGGTTTGCCAGGGCTGGCGAAGCAGATAAAGGTAGGGGAGCTCAGTAGGGGCTTATCCCCCCCCCCTCCGCATCCTAACCCCTAGCTTTCAGAGCAAGAATGACAACAAGTCAATAGAAAGCTCTTTTGCTATAAGCAAAATGCAACAGAAATAGGCTCAGGATGCAGGAAATTCTGGAAATGGCGTTCCATACAAAGCACAAATTTTTCAAAATCTCGTGGAGCCGGAAGCATGCATGCCCAGCACACCCCTAAGTAAATGGCTGGGTAAAATCCCCATTACTTTGTGGTTTAGCACAACACACAGTTCAAAGAACAAAACTTTTCCCATTCCACAACACTGCGAGAATACCAGCAGCCGAAAGTAAACAAATGGCATTGATCGAGCTTTCCACCAATGAAAATTTATGAAAGTCGTGTTTGAATGCAAGGTTTCTATATTCACCATTTCAGCAAAAGTATTTTTGTGTTATGTGCACTTTCGGTGTCTGGCAGTTTCTGATTATTTGGTTTCGTTTTTGAGTCTTTTTATTTTCAAAACGTAGAAATAAATGTTCCATTTTTAGCATCAACGCAGAGTAACTTCAACTCTTTCTTAAGTAACTCAACGTTCACTGATACGAAAAGTTTCTTAAAAGACAGGGAGGGCGTGTCAGTTATGAACCGAACTTGAAAAAGTCTCTACTCTTATCCAAGGTACGGCAATGAAAGGCAGAATCTGTTTTTTCGCTCTTTCAATGCTTTGCATTGCTGCTTTTTATTTTAGCATTTTAAAAACTATCCCTTTAAGAAGCATTTTTTGTTGGTGTTTAAATTTGACACATCAGTGGGTCGTTTCTGATTATAGTTTTACAGTAAGTTGCAAAAATATAAAAAAGGGGTAAAAAATATTATAATGGAACCGTAAAAAATCTGCTTACCAGCCAACAACCAAAGCAGCACTGAAAACTCAGACCTTGTAAAGTTGCTCTCGATTCTTAATCAAGTCGTCAAGAACCAAGCTTAATAATTCGCCAGTCCTTTTTAAGCTCTGTTAACTTTTGCTCTACTCAAGCATGTAGCTTCAGTCCACATCAACTCAACCAGTTTTCACACTAAACTCGTATATATAGGTTTTTCAATAAGAGTTTATTTGTCTGTCTATCCTTTGATCCCAGCCGCGGCAAGAAAACAATTTTCATCAGTGTTACTTGGAACTTAATTAGCTCAGATTTTATGTGAAACTGAAAATTTATGCTGATGGTGAAAGGTTTGAACACTAAAATATAATATTACAATATACTTACTGGTCATGGACTTCAGAAATGTTTCTCAGTAATTTTTGGCCATTCTCATAAAACGAAGGTTTTTAGGTTCTATGAATTAAAGTATCGAAAACCTATTCACGTTGTTGAGAGTGAGTAAACAATTTTCGAGAAATTGCTTGGTTATGAAAATGTTGTGAAAAAATCTAATCGAACATGAGCTTAATTTTAACGCAATAAATAGAGGGAATTTTGTATCTTGATGAGGCAATTCATCAGTTTTCATTAGTAACACAATGTTATAGTCGAGTCAGATACAATTAGATAATTCCAAAATATTGTGAATAAAATAAAATTTAAATCGTAAGAAATGTTCCTCAATTGGTACCAAAAACTCCAAACTAAGCCTGGTTATTAAATGGGAAAAGTTTTTTCGTCAACCAAATCAACCCGTTTTTTGCTTTTAAAGGGCTGACCCTCCCCCAAGACAAAGGTTCAATTTTTATTCCAGGTATAAATGGGTCGGACTCATGCGATTAAAGTTTATTTAACCAGCGCATTTGTTAAGGAGATGTGTTTTAGAAGTGGGAATAGGGAAGAAAACTGTGATTTGACAGGTACCATTTATAAGTACATAAGATAATTCTTACACTTCTTCTTAAATCTTTATTGGAAAATCATTTTTTAAAAAGCATTTCAATCTAGTTTTAAATGCGGGAATAACTAGCCGTAATTGGGATTTTGAACTGGTAAAAATAATTTTCTGTTTGCTTTAGATTGTGTTTGTTATAGTTGTGTGTCAAGCTTAAGTCTTTGATATAACTTGAGAATACATCGGGTGGCTGATTGATGTACGTAGAAAAAGAGGCTTAAGCTTATTAGTGAGAAAAAGAAGAGGAATAAAATGCCTTATTTTAAAAGTAGGAAATAATACATTATAATAAATTCAATATTTGTATAGCGCAAATTGTATAATAGAATGTGAAAATACGCTTGTTTACAAGAATAAAATCTATGGGAAGATATAATAAAAGAAAACATAATTATGAGTAAATGTTTTACATATAAAACTGTTTTCAACTGGGACTTAAAGGAGAGCAGAGAAGAAGTATTTCTGATGGCACCAGTTTTTCTTAATGTTCGTCACATCTCTTGTCCAAATTATTTAAAAGATCAGTGTGTTAAGTGGTTGAGTTACGATGTAAACTCTTTAGCGACTTGGCTGGCGGCAGCAACATGGCAGGCTTGAGGAATGCAGTTATAATCAACAACTTGGTTAAGCATTATTTTTAGTATACATGTTGCCTAAGTTACGCCTGTGTGGAAATGGTTAACATTTTTACGATTGATCAATTAAAAAATAGGAGCTATTGTGTTGAGTCGTTTTAAACTTGCAAGGGGAGATTTGGAGGAAGGGGGCGTTGGCTGTCTATCCATCTGTCTCGGTCTGTCTGTCTGTCTGTCTGTCTGTCTGTCTCTGTCTATCTATCTATCTATCTATCTATCTATCTATCTATCTATCTATCTATCTATCTATCTATCTATCT